>WHYT01014186.1:0-13147 GCA_009806455.1 Tetrax tetrax
TTTGAGCAAAAGTGAAGATCTGAGATAGAAAGTAACACAAATCTAGACTTTCAAACAACCAATATTCTTTTGAAGAAGTGGCACACACTTAGACTAGGTCCTCTGTAACCTTGCCATAATTTCAGGTTTTTTATGTTTTATTCATTTCAAGAGGCAGTATTAGCCACATAATTATTGTTGTAATTCATTCCTTATGTTGCTATGGATTAAACAGTAACTTATCTGTGGTAATTATGCAATAGGCTGTAACTAACTGAAATATGAGTACTGCCAGTTTGTCCCACTGTGTTTCAGATCTGCTACATAATTGTTAATGTTCACAACAGTGCAGTAATTGAATTACAGAACATTAGCCACATGATTATTATGATCATAAACTGCTATCAAATGGAAGACTGAAATAAGACTCCAAACTCTGAAGTTATGAAGTTCATACTGATCTATATCTATCCTGCTCTTTAGACTGACTCATTTAATCACTGTCGCAGTCCTAACTTCTTTCACCTATAAAACTTCAACATACACGGCAAGTCTTCTCTTATACTGGAATTATTCCATAGATCCAAGTTCTCAGTTTTATTTTGATGCAACCCACATGATACCCCAGGTTGCTAAATTGGCCAAGTTTCTGACCCTGAAAAAAAAATCTTTAGGTATTTATTTGAAGAAGCTACTTTCTCAGGTGCCAGTACAGTAGTCCTGATGTTTTGAGTTTTACATCTTAAATATGATATTATTCTCATTAGTAATTTGTTGCATGGTTTTTGGGGGGGGAGGGGAAGATAGCCTAAATGCCATGTACTACAAGAACATGACTGAGAACGTAACTGAGATTGAGATAGTTAGCATCTAAAAGACTTGAGTGATTTATCCAGAATCCTTACGCTATCAGAAAGTTATGAAATCTAGACCCATACACGCAAAGGCCAAGGTGTACCAGTCTGGAAACAGCAAATGTGGACTCTTCACCCACTGGGGGTTCCTACATCTGCCACCTCTAAGTTTTCTTCCACGACACAGCTTTCGTGAGCTTTTATGTGAAACTGCAGATCATTTGTAGTCAATAAAGCCCTAACGGATTACTCATTGTTAATTAAATAACCTGATTCTGTCCACTGAATCTAATGCATTAAAGTATTTAATGTTTGTTTGGTAAACTGCTTTGCTAAATGCTCCTTTGACTTTTATTGGTAATAAACATTAAGCATTTATGGCCTGTGAAAGCAGTTTCACATCTAGCTTACGCTGCTACTATTTACAGTTTGTTAATGAAATATCATTAACTTGCTCCAAACTGCAAGTTGCCTTTGTTCTACTCTTTAACTTTTATTATATATTATATAGAATAAGTCAATGGAAATCCCATGAGCTATAAGCATCAATGGTACTTGTTACAAAAAAGAACTTATATCATCAAATGCAAGCATGTTTTCAACTATATAAAGCTCCAACTAATATTTTTCTTCTATTCCTGCTTTTGCCATGTACGCACATTTATTTGCACCTGCCCATTCCCAGTCTGTGTTCCCTGCAAAGGCAGGACATCACTTCCATGAGTTCGTGGGAAAAGGGCATTTCAGAAATGCACGTGGAAAGCCTGGCTCAGTCTGAATTGAAACCTTTTCTACACACGATAGCAGCTTCACACAACTGCAGTTGACATAAATACCCAAAATGCGCACACTTAAAAATAAGAACCATATTTTCTCTCCCACAGAAAAATATGCATGTGCTCCTCTTTCTGTATGCTAACACAATACAACTCTTGAGCGCTCCTCAAATTTAAGAACAACTGCCTATGCAAGTGATTTGTGTTGCTACACAGAACAAGCAATGTATTTTATCTGTCAGGGTTATAAAATACAGGGTTCTGCCAATTTAGCAGTCTCCTGTCTATCCTGTGCAGTGGTGAACAGCTTAAGTGAGCCTGACTCTCCCTAAGAAGGTGGCACGCACTTTATTTATGAGCAAAGAAAAACCAAACATTTTTGAGATAGTTCCTTTGCTTTTGTACTGGTTTGCAAGTAGTTTTCTTTGAATGTTAGACATGCATCACAAACATACTTATGGAATATAATGTATAATCCTCCCTTCTATTTTCCTGCTTGGTTAGCATTCACAAGGAGGAACACACTGCTTAACATTTGTATATTCACTTTGCAAGGCAGACTTGAAAAGTAAGATAGGATGGCTTGGTCCTTTCAATACATTTGTTTCTGTAATTAAACCATTATTGTGACAGTGCTGTTTTGTCTAACAGAAATAGTTGGACTATCAGAGGGCTGGAGCACCTCTCTTGTGAGGCCAGGCTGAGAGAGTTGGGGCTGTTCAGCCTGGAGAAGAGGAGGCTCCAGGGAGACCTTAGAGCAGCCTTCTAGTGCCTCAAGGGGACTGCAGGAAAGTTGGAGAGGGACTTTTGACAAGGACATGTAGTGATAGGACAAGGGGTAGCAGCGTTAATGTAAAAAAAGGTAAGTTTAGATTAGACATAAGGAAGAAATCCTTGACTGTGAGGGTGGTGAGGCAGTGGACCTAGTTGCCCAGAGAAGCTGTGGATGCCCCATCCCTAGAAGTGTCCAAGGCCAGGTTGGATGGGGCTTTGAGCACCCTGGTCTGGTGAAAGGTGTCCCTGCCTAGGACAGGGGGTTGGAACTGGATAAGCTTTAAGGTTGCTTCCAGCCCAAATCATTGTGATTCATTATTCTCTGGAGATGTCTGTGTCCAAAATGTGCTACAAAAGGCAGCATTAGCCCTGCTTGGGCCAGTTTGCAGGATTTCTGAAGTGAGTTGGTATAAGTAAAATCCCTGTGCTGAAGAGACAATGGGCAGAACCACCAGAAAGGCACAGACTGGGATTTCAGAGGGAAGGGCTGCCTTTTGGGTGGCTTTACTAGCATTTCAAAGTCTCCACATTTGCATCATTGCCACTGGGTACTGCTCAAGGGTGAGTGGTACAATATTCCCCTTGGAAGATTTACTGAGCTGTGATTTTTTTCTTTGCTTCAAGTCCTTTTTATTTAATATTGATTATTGTAGAGTTCTGTAAGGTAACAGCATGAAAGTGTTATTAACTTACTGGTAGGGTACATTTTATCTTTGAAAAAAATGCTTATGTGTGAAGGCTTTAATCATCATCTATAGCTCCATGATGAATAAGTAATATTTAGAAATTTTGATTTTTATATTTGTTGTATAATCAGAAAAAAAAAAAAACAGAAACAATCCCACTCTCCTACCCACCTATCCCCCTCCAAAATCCAGGCAGGAGTAAGCTAAGAGGTGGCTAAAAGAAGCTAATCTATTCTTAACCTTGCTTCATAAGTGGCAGCAAAATTAAATGGAAGCAATCATGAGTCATAGGAGGATCAGAGCTGGGTAACTAATTGGCCTATTTTCTGTACTGTCAGAATCCTCTCGAGCAATTTTCCTCAATTATAACTGCAAATCAGCTTGTTATTTCCTCCTCAAACTACCCATCGCTGAGGGACTAACTAGGTGTCCCAGGATATTTCCTGATCTATTGCTGGAGACCAGTTCCCACTGTTAAATAATTACAGGAAGCTCAGAGCCCAGTTTGGAGGGGAAAAAGATATTTTACCTATTAAGACAAGGAAAATGAAAGCCTTAATTAGAGAATAAACCTTATTTTTTATAGTAAGCTTTCCTAATAATTGTGGATCTTTGATCAAAGCTAAGGACAGCCTTAACAGAATATACTTAGCACTTTCTCTTCAGATATTGATTTCCCTTCAGTGTGAAGGCTATAATACTAAACCTTTGTCAACTGTAGAGTCCATTGGAGAAAAAGGACAGCAGTTATTCACTGCTATTGTTGAGGGGCATCAAAGATATGATTAAACTTGCATGCGATTAGAGGAACCAAGTAAAGCTGGTTGCTTTGCTGCTGCATCTCTGGCTGCGTGCTCATCACACACAACACACATTTCACCTGTTACTTCAGTTCTTCAAGATGCATTATGATGTCTATTTAGTTAACATCAAATTTTCCTTGTAATATCAAATATGTAATGAAAAAACAGAACCTCATTTTCTAAAGGATAAATAACACCTCAAAGAGATCCCCTTGGAAAAAAAAGAAGGTGGCATAATCAACACTTCTAAACTGTATTATTTAATTTTCCTCATTTTGTGCAGAATATAAAAATATATAGATTAACAAAACTCATCTGGAATAAAACGGAGAAAAGAAAGCTAAGAATTAATTTTGTGCTCATTCATTTCAGCGCAGTGGTACTTCACTGCATAACAAACTGCTTGGGCTTCCCAGATGGACAGGTGCAGCAGGTTCACCATGAGCTGGCAGGACTGGGAGGAACACCTACACATAACAGCCTTAGGGTTTTTGTTTGCTTGTTTTTTAAAATCCTTCCCACTGCTAGCAGCTTGCCTGCCCAGGGGCTGAGCTGGATTTGCTTTCAGAGCAACTCCTGCTAGTTCATTAGTAACTACAGGCTCATTTTCCCCAGTTCTGCCTATGCTAGGTAGACATTAGACTTGACATTAGAGAAAAATTATGTAGGTGATATGTAGGTGATATCTTTGCTGCTTGAGCTGAGAACAAGTTTGTGGATTCAGCATCAACAGTACAGGTTCAATAATGGTTTGATGTTGGAAATACTTTCATCTCAGGTAGTCAAGAACTAAAAAAATCCACAAAAGCCATGGAAAAGGAAGAGGTTTTGTGGAACATCTTAACAATCTTTATTTCATGAAGAATTGAACTTTTCCAAACACTACTGACAGTAGTGTTTTTTGTTTAAGGTAGGCAGCTAGCTATAAACTAAAAACAAATTTATTGGAACATCATGAAGAGATACTAGAGTATTTTTAAGGTTTCTTGGTCTCAGAGACTCCAGTTGGCCTGTCACACTTACAGCAATGAGGACAGTCGACCCAATAAGCTCTGTCACTGTTGCTTGGGAACAGCTGAACAACCAGCTGCATCTCCAAGATCTTATGAACTTTGTTGAAAAAGCAATACATTAGTAGCTTCTCTAACAACTGGGCTGTTACCTGATATCCTGTTTTAAATGAAGAAAACTCTAGCGAGATTTTGGGAGTTTCTGTAGTATACAGTAGTACTACTGTATACAAGTGTATCACAGTACAGATACTCTCCTCTGCAGATCAGCTGGAGTTGTGCCCCCAATTTTTTCAGTAATTTCTAAAAGTCACAGAAGTATTGACCAAGTTTCTCAGTGCTGCATTGCAGCTCTCATACAGTACCTGTGGAAGGAGGGGAGTTTCATTAAGGTGTTGAAATGGTCATGTTTAGATAAATTACTCTAGGTGGCCTTGATTCAGTAATTTATTCCAAGTAAAACCTGTAGTACGTTCACAAGCTGTGTTCAAGATAAAGAAACACTTTCTACCCTGTCCAGTTAAGAAATATGTTCATCTGAAGTCAAAAGGGAAAGTAACATTTGAAGACAAAGGTAGAAATGATGTGAGAGTTAAAACATCTATTAACTGCCTATTCTTCTCTGTCCTTCAATTTTATTGCGTTTTGGAGATGAGCCATTGCAGCTCCAAAGCAGCAGCTTTTATTTAGCTCTGAGCCACAGGGCACAGCATCTCCTCTTCTCTTTTGCCTGTAGGTAATTTCAGATATGCATTTAAAAAGTAAGCAAGCACAATGCTATTGACTTCAGCAATGTTTTGCTGGTAGAAGAGAGTCATTTGGCTTAAAGCAAGAGAATGTGAAATGTATCAAGAGAACCCCAAGGAGAGCCCAGGATTTACAGCTCCTTCACAAAGACAAACTGACAGAAGGTTGAATTATGATATTTCTAAAGCACTGGCTGTAATGTGAAGGAGACACCTTGAACCTCTACAAAATAGATGTACGGAATGGCAGTAGGTATGATAGGGATTTTAGACCCATAACTGTTTAAAATTGCCCCCCAAAAAAGAAAAGGCAGAGCACCAGTACTGCACCAAGACGCCAACTCTAGGCTCTACACATTTACCAAGAACCAAGACTGCTCAGTGGATGCATCTTATTCCCCCCATCAGCACCTACTCGTCTGGTTGATCTGCAGTTCACCTTCCTTCACAGCAGGTTACTGGGAAAAGTTGGGAAACACCTACAGAGAGATCAATATTTAGGGAGGACATGATAGTCACTCAATTTCAAGGAAAATGCAACAGAAAGTAGCATTTGCTGTAGGAGGCAGATGCACAGTGAATATTTAAGATTACACAAGTCAGGACACATGCTGCTGGGATGTCAATCTGTACTGCAGAAATCAGACCTTGCTTTGAATGGTATTTAAGCTCTGTCAAACTGGGCTACTCTATCCTTTGTATTCATTTTAATTATTTATCCTTTCCTTTATTAAGTGTGCTTATCAGTCAATTGGCACAAGTATTTCTAATAAGCAGTTCCACACATTAGCTCTTTGATGCTAAGCAAAGCAAAACTGATTCCAGCTTGCTACCCACGACATGGGTCAGGAGACAGTCCTCATAGCCCCTCTTACTGCCACACACACATCACAATAGGGAACAGATGAGAAGCACATAAAGATGATGGATCTCCAGCCCATGTTCTTCACCACCTCGTCTGATGGCTGGTTCTAAACAGAAGCTCTTCCAACAATTTTTTTTCCTGCAACTTCACCAGTTTGGGCTCTGGCATCACATGCTGAAGCTTCCTGGTTTAATTCACCCCCATGAAATCAGCTGTAGCATTTGAAACATTTTTCCCTGGCCATTGTTATAGAAATTCTGGAGAATTCACATGAGGCAGCACACCTGGTAATTCTTCCTCCTTATCACTGTGTGTCATATATTCCTATCTCCCACCAGAACATCAGTGCTGTGCTGAGCAAAGCAAACTAACAAACTGCAGCTCAAGCCTTTTATACTGCAAACCATTGCAGTCACATTAGAACTCCATCACACAAGCAGTCATACTGACTTCATTAGAAGTGTTCCTGTACCTGAGGTAAAAAAAACCAAAACAAAACATGCATGGGCCACTTCCTCTGGGGATAAAAGCATCCTTCCCCACCAGAACATATAAACCATCAATAAAGCCTTTGTAAAAAGAAAACAAAACCAGTTTCTTCCTTTCCTCCTGCATAAAGCACAGTGCATGCGCTAGCACCAAGCCAATACCACACTGGAAGAAAAATATATTGCAGAGGAGCTGCCACATGGACATCAATGGCTGTCCCCAAACTCAGAGATTAGCATGGGGCAACTGAGAAAGTTGAAAGGCAAAGGCCATTTTCCAGTGCATAGCCACAAGATTTTTTTTAATCTTAGTATTATCTTGACAATAACCTACCCTGCTCTTTTTTGTATTGTATTGTTCTCTTTGTTTTCCACTGTGTTATGTGAATGGACTCACTGACATGCACCACAAAATTCTGTTGGGGCTACCACCAGCTAAAAAGCACTACAGCCTTTCACAACATGTTAGCATCAAAACCTCACAGTTCACAGTTTTGTTTTCTTGTGTTAGTGGCATCTACTGGATTTTACCTCAACTAGAATATTTACATTTTGCTTCCGTTAAAGGCTGATAGAATTGAACAAGTACTAGGAGACCAATCACCCCTTCTTTCTTGCATGCAGTTGCCATCAGATTAAATGTGCAGAAAGAGCCAGAGCACTTTCTAACACATTTTCCTCAGAGGAACCAGAACTTCTACCAATGCATTCAAAAAAACAGAGAAATTCCTCAGTACTTTTCCTGTTTGAAAGTAAGAAAAGCTTCAATGGCTCTAAGTGTACCAGTAGTCCTTGACCATCTTGAGCAGCCCTGCATGAGGCTTCTACATCAGTCCTCACCCAAATGTTCATCAGGTAGAACTCTGTTTCTACTCAGCTCTGTCCTTTGCTGGTCCATGACTTGTTGGCTGGACTTCCCAGACTGACCTTGGACCTGACTTGTTGCCTCTCATTTCTCTGTGGTCGCTGTTCCCAACCCTGTCCCACTCATCTGGCTTGGTGCTGTGAGATTGCACCCTTGTTGGCAAGGCCACTGCTCCTACCCATGCATGGTCGCCCTTGGCTCCTGGATTGCCCCACTCTTGCTGCTCCCTCTCAAAGGACTCCAAATATTCCTCCCTAAAAATGTTTTGTATGATGTGTCATGCCAAGGATATACTACCCACGTGCATAATGACAGCTATATACAATAGTGATTCAATTAAGAAAACAAACTAAATTGCAGCACCTTGCATTAAACTTTTCACTCAAGGTGAACACGGAATGGACTTGACATTCACATCTATCCAGGTCAGGCATTTAACACTCCATGGTCCAGGTCCATCTCTCCCCAAGGAAGGGCTGTTCTCTCTTAATGAATGCATACACTCGCTTTACATTTTCCCAAAGCCAAAAGAAGTTCAGTTTGAGTTTGGCCAATATCCAAGCTCAAGCTGCACAGAAACACGAAATGACTGTGAATACACTAATTAAAAATGCAGAGTAAGGAAAGGGACAGAGCATTATCCCTTAAAAGAAAAGTTTGAATCTTTTTTCCCCTAACCTGATTTTATACCAATGTAGTATGATAGTCATTAGCAATGTCACTTCTAATCACCTCTAATATTAGTGAAAAAATAATTAGATTAAATGTACGCAAAGACTTGGACTTCTTTGTGCACTCAAATCGTAACACCAAAATGCAGAATGCTTACAGAGTAATATTATGCACTTACACAAGTAGTCCCTTTGAGTTCAGGAATAAAATGAGTAAATTTCAAAATTAAGACCTGGATTCAGGAATAGCCAAGTCAGATTAAAGAAAATTGGACAAAAAGTACAGCTCCTCACAGCAAGTCAAGTAAAAATATGATTTTTTTTTTGCCCTCTAAGGTTCAGTAAAGTATGATCTTTTTAATAGGCATTTTTGTGTGAAGATTTAAGTATTATGTTCAGAGGTTTACATATGACTTCTGAATAAGAAACAAGATGCCAAAATGACCCGTGGCACATTTATTAAAAAACCAACAGCACTCAGTTTCACATCAGTACCTAGACAGTGTAGATTAATTTGATCTGAGGACATTTCAGATTAAACATGCTTTTTTTTTTGCCAGGCCACTGTCATTTGACACATTTATTATCCATATGACTGGAAAACCCAGAAAGATACAAACTGAGCAGAACTTCAATATTGCAAAAGACCTGGTTAACAGATGGGCTCGTTAAGCTACTTTATAAGGTCAACTTTTACATCTCCCAGAGTTCAAGATGGTATGTGCACATCTCCTGGAGATTTCTGCTGGGCTGAAGCTCTGCTGGACCTAATTGAGTTATAATGACACAATGTACATGGTCATGTTTAAAACAGAAGAAAGAATATTTGACACTAGAGACTTGTCAGAAGCAAAACCCAGATCCTCTATGTGCCTTCTAGTCAAAGGACTGAGAGACTCTACATTTTCTGTTTGGATCCCACCTCCTGTTAGTCTCCCTGCAAGACTCCATGGAGCCTCACTTCATCTTCAATACTCTAATGAGTTCTTTGATTTTATTAGATGTTCTTATTGATTTCATTTAATGATTTATATATTACCTACAGTCTTAGTGATTAGGCATTTTTCTACTGAAGTTAAGACGAATTACAAAGGCAACCCACAATGGGTCGCATAAAACAACCACAGCAGTCTGCAAGGAAATATTAATTGCCCAGTTGTGGGAACAAAGTAACCAAAGAAAAATAACACAACAAAACTGAAACCAATTAGGGCGCTTCACACTATAGGCAGAAACCCACGGACCTAGGAGATTGAGAAGAGTGAACTTCAAAACCAGCTAAGTTGGTGAGTTATTTTAATAACTGACTGGTGACTTGCACGCAACTGGTTGTTGCAACAGCAAATTTCTACAGTTCTCGGGCTGTACAGTTCCAAATGGGAACAAGGGGCAGATGCAACAGCATGGGTGTAAGGGGCTCAACCTACAGCAGCCTCTGCCAGCTCTTCATATTGCTTTGAAGATCCGAGTCTCTATAAACTGCCCTTATATAGGCTTATATAGCAAGATGGAATTAGCAAAATCATTTATTTCCCCAGAAGAAAACAAAGTGCTCTAGGAAATAAGGTAAAAACACATCTTCACACCAGAAAAGATGCCATGCTCCAGTATACAATCCAAGAGAAAAAAAAAAGATTAGATTTATCTTAGATAATTGGTAGTTCAGCATGAGCAACCCAAAAGTAGAAAAGGTTTCATCTCGGATAATTTGTAGTTCAGCATAAGCACTATTATACATGACACTAGAGGAATTAGCATTCTGCTAACAAGTGAAGAAATAATTCACTGGGAACCACCAACTGTTTCACTCTTGCTGGGTAAACAGGCCTTCTTCAGCTCCCATCTGGACAGCACCTGTACTCTAACTTGCCTCCAAATAAGTCATCATTTTCTTAAGCAGCAATTTTTAAGTGTAGTAATTATTACATCAAAAGGAAAAAAAAAGTATAAAATAACAAGTATTTTATGAATTGCAGCAGGTAAGCTGGGGGAATCACCTAACAGTTATGTTAAAGTGGAGTAAAGATTGTGAATAGGACAATAAAATTCATATGCAGAACCTGCTCAACATGCTGAGAATTAATGAGCTGCAGGCAACATATCCACTGGAGTCCAGGAGAAAAAAAGATCTCCAAGGTTGCCCCAGAACAGGTACAGTCCATGCTCTGCACTCTCCTTTCTTCCAGCAGAAAAAAAAAAAATGCTTAATTCAGCTGGAGAGGCTTTGAAAGCTCCAGCCCCTCTTTGACAAGAGGATGGCATGGTCCTACCCTGAACTCACCCCTGGTGCAAGCCCACCAGCACAGTCCCTGAGCCACCACGGGATCACAGGCTGATGCCCACCTCTGCCACGTGCCCCTCCTGAAAACTGCCCTCAGCACCCGACAGCAACTGTGTTTAAGTGAACACATTAAATGCAATGGGCTTTCATTACAACCCGTCATCCTTTTTATGTCTTCGCTACATGAGAATGTATTGAAAAAACCACCACTATAATCACAAATAAAGCCACAAATGTGAAAACAAATAAAAGGTAACACCATGCGTGCTGGAGCTGCTGTTATTCTGGTGCTCCAGTACAAATTCAAACGATAAAGAAGAAGAGGAGGTGAGAGGGGAGGGAACAAGCCTGCAACAGTCCTCTCTTTGTGTACTGCTGTCCCCATTAATATCAACAGTTATTCCTCTAAATTGTGACTCAAGGGGATAATTAAACTATTGCTGCTCCCATTTTCCCCACAGAGCATCACTGTTAAAACAGTGCCGGCTCCTCCCATTGTAGAAAGGCAACAGCCCCTCGGGAGACCTGCATGATGCTGCTGTCCCGGCCGCACAAGAGGGACCTCAAATATTTTCTCAAGTCAGTAGCATCGCTTCTATTAGTTTTCAAACATCAAAGCTGCCCTTATTTCAGCATTTACTCAGGGACCATTGAGGTTTCTGTGAAACTGGGAAGATTAATTAAGTGATAGCAAGTTTGAATGTGGGAGATGAATGATTAAAAGTTCTCAAGGTAAGAGTAGGTACTATCTTTTTCAGAAAATGGTACCTACTTATATTGATGAATTTCTCACTCAGTGGTCTATAATGTCATTTTAAGATGAGAGCCTGGAGTGCTGTGAAGAGAAATTCTCTAAGAACTACTCTGTTGACATTGTAACACCACTTAAGTAAAAAGTCGGATAACGCAGCATCACTCAAAATACTGCCAGACCGATAATATTTTTAACTTATTGAAATAAAGAAAGACTGCTGATTTATTTGCCTTGCTGTAAGAATATCAGAGCTGTTTAGAAGAAAATGTAAGCGTAGAGGTTTAAATGACTACGTTCAAGTCAATTTTTCCTACTTATTTGCACTTACAGCACATCTGCGCTTCTAAAAATTACATGACCATTAGAGATGTCTGGGAACTTCGAAGCAAGTAAGTAGAAAGAGAGGGGAGCAGAAGCACAAGCAGTACAAGCTTTTCCACTCACGGCCCAGTTTTGCATCAGGAGGCCGTGCTGAGAAGAGGTGGTGTCCAGTGTACCCACGAGATCGTACGTGCTTTGTGCTGCACTAAGGGAGTTGACCCTGGAGAGCACACGCTTGCGGCAAGGGCTGCCCAGTATGCAGACCACATGAGAACCAACAAGCGGTAGCAATTTGTACTGGGCTATCAGCCAGGCAAGCTGAACAGAGAGAGCAGGCTCAGTAGCCCATTAGTAACTGTTTCTGATGCTATCTACTTTTTTTGAATTCTTTAATTTATTAAAAGTTATTTAAGAATTAAGTCTTTCCAGTTTATGCAGTCTTTATTCGAATGCAGGTTAACAAGGCCATAACAGAGCAGCATAAACTTATTCGCTAGACTCTTCTGAACTGTGGCAAAAGTAAATTATTGTTTTTAATTGCAGGAGTTCCTGCTTTTTCTTTTTAAATCACTTTCCCTACTATTCATAGGGCAATCACAGGTCAAACATAGCCAACAAAACACAAACAACTCTCTGCTGTGCAGTATAATGAAACTCAGCTAGGAACCAGTCGTCGATGAAACAATCAATAGCACACATGTCTGAAGAAAGCAAGTAGGTTGTATTATCATCTGTATGCCTGACATTTACCAGCGATAACATTAATCCCTAGAAGAAATCTGCTACATCTCTCAATATTATTTTTTACACAGAAGAATCCAAAGAATCAATTATAAAGTGATTTTGAATAGCGCTTTAAAATGGAAATGAGTCTAGTGCTTAAATTAAGCAATAGATTGAAACAGCTAATTGTTATTAACCCATGATTAAGTAAAACAATCACAACATACTGACTATAGAAAGTTTGTGCAGCTTGTCACGCTGAGACAAGTGACTGATTTTGAGATGCTGAGTGCATGCTGATTCCTATGGTATCCTTAGCAGTTAGGGGAGTGAGGTCCAGAGCCTCTCAAAATAACATCTCTGGTTGTTTAATTTAGTAGTTTCCAGTAATTTCCAGAGACAGGACACTCTGCAAGACCATTCAAGCATTCGTTTTCCCAGAGAACAGCCATTCTGCTGCTCACACAGCCCAGCCCTCAAAGCAACCTCCTCTTTATTCCCATCATACTGCACAGCAGCAAAAAGGGGAAAGAAAAAAAAAAAAAAAAAAC
>WHYT01014186.1:19653-83595 GCA_009806455.1 Tetrax tetrax
ACACTGTTTGGATTCAAAATAAATTCTATGAAATTCAAATGAGCCATTGGAATGTATGTCTACAGCTGAGGTGCTGGAAATGTCTCACAAATCAATCATCCCAGGTGTGAACAGAATTTCCAGGTTGGTTTCCTACATATTTTATTTTTGTGCATTTCTTTGAAGTTGAACTCTCTTTTCATTTGTAACATCCTTGCCCTTGAGTCTTTCTTCTTTTCTAAATATTCACTCATTCCACATAATTCCTTTATTCCGTTCTATTTTCCAGCCATACCTCTCTTGATATGCATTTCAAAAGCGTATTGTGCCGAGGCCCATCTGGATGGGCCTTACGCTTTTAGTTTTGTCTCCAGTCCTCTCCTATGGGCAGTCGAGTAGCTGGAGTCTCCCTGGAGGAGAAAGAAAGGGCAGAAATATCCTCGTGGAGGCAAAAGTTAAGGTGGGCTTTGAGTTGCTCTCGGGCCATGCCGACATCTGGCCTGCGTTGCCCCAGTGTCTCCTATCTCACATAGAAGCGTTCGCCCCTGAGCAGGCCGAGCAGACTAGCTGACCGCTGCCATGTCCCACATAAACTCACCCTAAAATAATATTTTTATGTGCTCTAGGAAGAGCCCATTTCTGCAGACCTCATGGTGAGTGTAATATTTTAGTATTTCTAGTGTAATTATACTCCCTTTAATAAGCACTACATCAGAATCCCTAGCTATATATCTTGCTAGGGAAGATATATAGATCATATCGTACCCACTTGCTGAGGCCTTTTCTTAAGTACAAAAAAAATGCAATCCATGAAGCCTCGGAGGCATTCTGTCTTCACTAATACTCATGTATTAGAACAAATAAATGTGGATTTTTGGGTTATATCCAACTGAAATATCACATCAGCCTGTGGTTTCCTTTTGAATGATTAAAGATTGTACCAAAATAATTTTAGTGCAGCAGAGGAGCAGTGCCTGCCCCACGCAGTCACAGGGAGGGGGGAGATGTTCTGCAGCCATGCGTCTGGGCTGCACACCATCAGTGGACGGGGGCTGGCCCGGTGCCTCTCCTCTGCAGTGCCGGGCGTATGGCCGATCCTCTCCTCTGGTTTCTCCGACCGCTATTTGAGCAGCCCTGCACCCACATACGGATAAAGACAGGCCGGCGTGTCCTGACCCCAAAATATCAGGTGGAATCGTAGTGTGGTTTTTCACAACGGCCAGCTAGAAAAGCCCCATCCTTGGCTGCTTGCCCATCAAACCCAGTGCTGAAAGCGAGAGGGTTAAAAGTACAGCAATTTGCAGTTATATTTTACTTTTGAACAGCTAGATTTCTGAGCTACTCATTAAAAGATGAATTCAGCCAGTGTCCTTGAGACAGTTAATGAGATATGCTAATTTAAAATAAATAGGTCTGGTATGAATTCTTGATAAGAAAACATCTGCTAGGATCTGTTGCTCACTTTCAAGGGAGGTAGCTGGGTCTGAAGACAGCAAGATGTGATAAGGAGTATCCAGCCATCTTGAAGGCAAACAGTTTAAAAGAACTGATTATTTTTCAAGTTAGGCCTGGAAGAAATTTCTTCCATCTGACTTCTTTTGGATGTAGAGACTGAAAGAGGCAGGCCTGGAAGCCAAGAAGTGAATTAAAAAAGGAGCCTAATTGGCCATCAAAGCCATCGGGGAGAAAAGCAGTATGAAGGCACTACATTTTTCCCAGACACCTTTAGAATGTTTGGCAAAGAGAATGGATTTTGCCTGAAAATCACCACTAGAAGGAACTGAACGTAAGCATCGCCCACATTAACCGCAGAGCGGTTAACCCCATGTTCCACCTGCGCGGCACAGCCAGTGCGTTCCTCCTCGGGTGAGCCAGCACAGAAGGACACTTTACCTCCCCTGACCTTGGCAGGTGAAGTAGAATGATTTTACAATACAGATGGACACATAGGTTTGGGACCTGGAGGTGCTGCAAGTTTTATTCTTGGGGTTCTTGGACTCAATCCCAGTAACATGCTATCACATTTTTACACAGACATCCTTGCACCATCCCTTGCAAGAAGTGGCTTGGATAACTCCTTGGAGAAGTCACAGGGCAGCAAAAGGTGGCAGGAGAAATCATACTGCTCCTTTGTAGCTGGTTAGCTCTCCTCTGAAAAGTAAGAAAGAATTGCCATCTCCAAGATGATCACATTTTGTCCAGCACCAGAGAAGCAAAGCGTCATGGTACAGGTTACAATACAGCTTATGTACTACTGCTGGGGGTTTTGAGCTCTAGTCACACAGTGATTTAGTGCATGGGCTATTAAATTTTCTAGAAGTTTAAAGAGGTGAAATATTAAAAGATTTTGGATACTAGCCTTCCAAAAATTTCAGATGCAGCCATTTGAATTTTTTATTTAAGTCTACACATTATACTCTATTATGGTTTTTTAGTTGTACAGAACACTCTTAGGCAGTGTCAAAATCTACTGGGAATTTAATTCCTAGCACTTAATAATATGAAATTAGGACTTAAATTCCCTTTCACCGCACCATTCCTTTCCAGTTGGGCCACCGCAGCCAGGAGTGGCCTGAGCTCAGCGCTGTCTCTGTGCCTGAGGTCCTGGGAGAAGAGGAGACACTACCTGAGAAATGTGGTTTGCGTTCACCAGCCTGACTTAGGTTGAGGTTGTCCCATGCTGGAATCAAGACGTGTATGGAAGATCCTATTGCATTTTGACATTTCCTCACTTCTGGCTGCGCCAGCCCTAGGGCCGTGACAAAAAAAAAGTAAATGCACTGCACTCGCAGGCCTGATCTCATCCTTCAGATATTCCATCTGTAAAACACTGATACTTCCAAAAAGGACCTGACAGGTATTTGGAAAACGCAACAGTACCGGCTTATGTGCTGGTGTCTGAATGCCAGCTTGCCAGTGCAATCAGAATATGCTTGCACAGATTTGTATTCCTCAATTTTGTGTCTAATAATAGCAGTCAATTCTTAATTTCAGTTTCTCTCAGCTAAAATCTAACTAATCAAGAAGCTAAAACAGATCATTTGACATAAAATATCTCTTCTTCCCCCTCCATTATTGAAACAATTACAGTATGTATATGTATTTTCTCTAAAACATCTTGTTAAGGTGCAGTAATTTTTTTGCACAAAGATTTTTATTATATAATCATAATAACATAATTCACCACTATTATTGTCAGACACATCATCTTTGCTTATCGTATTTTTTCCCTCATTTTCCTGAGTTGCTTTTTTCAGTATTGTGTACACGTGCAGTCAGCATCCTGCTGAGTCACTTAGCAAATGAATCAGATATTTTTATAGTCCAGGATTTTATGTTTGCGCTGAGAGCTTGCGGCTCCTAGTAACCTAAGCTTCAAGTCCACTTTACTCATGTCTTTAACACAGAGTTTGACCCCTGAGTTTGTTTGTGACAATAAACTGAGAATTTTATAACAAATACTACGCACTGATGTACACTTGGTTAGTTGTAATTATGAAAGATGATTGCCTCCTTCTCAGTTATTGCTTGCTGCTGCAGATGACTACTGCACTTCATGAATAAATGATCTATACCAATACAGCAACTTCTGTTATTCTCAATATTTTCTTCAAGTGGTGTAAATACCAATTCTCTGTATATGGAATTTAAGTAGAAATGGTCCAAAATATTCTATACAATTAATGATTACCAAAACTGACATGCTGTTTCCAAACTCTTATCTATGCGTCATGTAAAATGGGAATATCTGAAGAGACTGTGTTTGCATTTGTCTAGAAGAAGGCTCACAATCAGGGACAGATTTCAGCTTAACATTTATTAACAGCTATCAGTATTAACAAAGCTGTCATTAAGACACTTGCCTTTTATTTTAAAAAATCAGAGTCATATGTCTAGCTGGTATAAATCAATAAAACTTCAAAAGCTTCACTACATATACCATTTATAGACGTACAGAGACTCCATTCCTAAGTCATCTACGTTTGAACTTTACTGCATAAAGGCCAACAAAAGTCAACTTACATTAGGATTGCTGAGTAATTCATCAGAGAAGGAACATCTAGACTCTTTACATTGCATAAATTGCTTTCTATGTCGTTAATAAGGTGGGCTAATGGTCAGTCATTACCATGTTTATATATTTAGCAACTAGTCTGTTTTATAATCTCAAGATTCACTTTGAGGAATATCCTTGTCATAATTCCCTTTACTACAGCTTAATTCCACTTGCAATTTCAGCTATGTTGCATGAGTGGTAATGAAGCACACCACAAAATCCTCGCTTTTCTGATACTTGTACCTTGCTTAATCGCCTTTATGAACACGCCACTCACTCTTGTACAAGCTTAATCGACTGCACGCGCCACGCTGGGAGCCGGCTGGGAGGCTCTTCATAAAACACGATGGGGATAAAGGTGAAGACTAGCTGACTGGCAGCGCTCAGAAGAGCTGAGGCTTCCACCACCCTCCTCTTGTGACTTAAGCTTTGGTTATTACGATTAGTAAATATTAATAGTATTACCTTGTATTGCCTGGAAAGCTCAGCAGAGGTGGGAGCTCCATTGCTCGTTATGCTCTACAGACACAAGAAGAAACAAAAGTGCTTTAGGAAAGATTTGCATCCAGGCAGGCACCCTTTGGACAGGAGAGGGGAAGGACGGGGGACTGGACCCTAACATCCTGAATTGCAAGCATGACGTCCTCTTGAGTTCCTTTCTGCACAGCCAGGGATTTACAAACCAGTCCGGGTTCCTCTGTGCAGGGAAGATGCTGAACTCAGAAGCCAAGTCAGATCTTCCCGCATTATTTCTAAGTGACTGATCGAGAATCACTAAGGCTCGCAGATACCTGTGACACACAGACATTTGGCAAATCATGCTAGTGCCTGTGATGTCATAATAAACTGACATATTTATGTACATTTTATGTCTTTTTGTGATGCATCGTGGGGATATGATTTTTCTTTTTTGCCATAATCAGTCAATCAGAGAACTGGTACCTTTCCACAGACAGAAATAATACATTGACACTGCCTGACTGCAATATATTGAAATTTAAATTACCCTCTGCTCTGCTGTACGAATCATATTAACTGATCCTAAATACATAAAAAAGGCAGTACAATACAATTCAGAGAATGATGAATCACTGAGGTTCTTCCATATTTCATTAAAAAAGACTGGATAAAGGTCTGAAGTTTACTTACCAAATATTTATAAATGTTAAGACAATTTTTTAAGAAAATCAGCATAACATTCTAAGTTAAGAAGACATTCCTCTCTGACATTTCATTTGGCAGCTCTAACCATAGCCTGGGTAGAAATCAATTTGCAGCAACTATGAATTGCTATTTAATTTGGGGGCATGCACGGCTTAATTGAGAAAGCATGTTGAAAGTCCACAAGCCGGAGTCACATCCAGTAACTTAAGTTCCCCGTGGCAAGTCCATGATAATCCAAGGATCAAACTGTAGCACCTTTGTTTCAGTAATTAAGTGTACGGTGCCAGCAAAGACTAATTTTGTTCACACAGCGAGCTCCTGCAGTAGAAAGCTGCGTGAGACCTTATACTGAGATACATGTGTGAATTAATTTCTCTAATGGTCCAAGAGAGATCCGGCAGATTTCCGTTACTCTCTTAGACACTTTTATATCTGCAAGAAGGTGCACGTTTCAGTACATAAATATTATTCTGCCCAATTGCCTGGGTCCTTTCCATTCTGATAATTTCAGTAACTGTGCATGGAACATGAAATCAGTCCCCGGTTGTTTCATCTGAACGTATCTATTTAGGCAGAGAAAATGGGGAGCTGTGTATTTGTGCAACTTTTATTACAGTTTGTCTGCATGTAACTATATCGGGGATCGTTCTGTTTTCCTACAGAGAATCGTATTCAAATGCATTTTACAGCTCGCATGAGAGAGCAGCCATTCCTTCCTCGCAGAGCCTCTCCACTCTACTGTTTCACACATGTATCTCTGCCTTTCCCTCTCCTTGTCAAAGACTCAATCCAGAATCCTGCTTCTTTCAAACAGACCGGTTTATGGAAGGCTTAAGAATCCACCATTATGGCTGGTTTCCTTTTTTTTTTTTTTTTTTTTCTGCCTGTTGCCAACCTAAAATTTCCAAGTCAAGCTCACCTGATAATTCATAGTATAATGTCCCTGGCCTACTGAAAAATGAATCGAACCCTAGCGTATCGGGTTTGCATGGCAAGGTTTGGTAGCAGGGGAGCTCCAGAAGCTTCCCCCGTGTCCAACAGAGCCAATGCCAGCCATCTCCAAGACAGATCTGCTGCTGGCCAAGGCCGAGCCCATCAGCGACAGTGGTAGCGCTTCTGAGATAACAGATTTAAGAAGGGGGGAAAAAAAACCTGCACAATGGCAGCTGAGAGAGAGTGAGAAGATGTGAGAGGAACAACCCTGCAGACACCAAGGTCAGTGAGACGGGAGGAGGAGGAGGTACTCGAGGTGCCGGAGCAGAGATTCCCATGCCAATGAGTGGATGCCTGAAGGAGGCTGTGACCCTGAGGGAAGCCCGTGCTGGAGCAGGCTCCTGGCACGACCTGTGGCCCCGTGGAGAGAGAAGCCCACGCTGGAGCAGGTTTGCTGCCAGGGCTTGTGACCCCATGGAGGACCCACGCTGGAGCAATCGGTTCCTGGAGGACAGCGCCCCATGGAAGGGACCCACACTGGAGCAGTTCATGAAGAACTGCAGCTCATGGGAAGTGTCTATGCTGGAGAAGTTTGTGGAGGACTGTCTCCCATGGGAGGGACCTCATGCTGGAGGAGAAGAGTGTGAGGAGTCCTCTCCCTGAGGAGGAAAGAGAGGCAGAGACAGTGTGTGATGAATTGACCAGAACCCCCATTCCCTGTATTCCTGTGCTGCTTAGGGAGAAGAGGTAGAGAAAATAAAGATTGAAGTCGAGCCTGGGAAGAGGAGGGGAGTGGGGGGAAGGAGTTTTTAAGATCTGGTTTTATTTCTTGTTATCCTACTCTGATTTGATTGGTAATAAATTAAACTAATTTCCCCAAATCGAGTCTGTTTTGCCCATGATGGTAATTGGTGGGTGATCTCTCCCTGCCTTTATCTCGACCCATGCACCTTTCATTCTATTTTCTCTCTCCTGTCCAGCTGAGGAGTGGGAGTGATAGAGCAGCTTTGGTCAGCACCTGGATCCTATTAAATTGTTTTTGTCAGACAAAAAAAAAAGCAAGGTTCATAAACAAGGTCCAAAGACAAACTCTTTGCTTTTGCAATGGGCAGGGTGGCACAACACGTCTATTTTCCTTGAAGGCTCTCCAGCTCAACCAACATTTCTCCTCAGTCATCTTCGTGCTCTTTCACCTGCTCAGTGTATTTGCTGCAAATGCATCTTAGACGTTTGCTTGCTATATCGAGCTGCTTTATTATAACCACACTCAGCTACAGCAAATCACTTTATTAAGGAGGAAAATAATTAACAGACTTCCTGGTGTTTCACAGGGTGTCTTGATGCATATCCACCTCTCACACATGGCGTGCATCTCAGGGTTAAAGGAAAATTGCAAAAAGCTGGCAGGACATCGGCTGTGTTGGCATTATTCCTACAGGGTTTCTTTTCAAATTTTAAGTTAACAAACCACAATATGGCAGCACAAATTAGAAAAAAAACGATCATGGCTTGAACCCTGCCAGATGGAATATGGAGACAGCTCAGGAGAACTTGCCAAAAAAATGCATGCGTGTGTGCGTGTTTGTGCGTGCACAAACCCTTTATGAAATTAAGCACTCTCTTGAAATTCCTCCACTTAGAGAAGCTTCAAATCAAATGTCCTTTCATTTGCCAACACCAAGAAAAAGTTATCAACACATATATTCATATAAATATTAATTTTATCCAGCTGCTTTTACAAAATCCAACACACTTCTCTGCTTCTGAATTACAGAGATGATCCCAGTATACATATATATTCACACTAGTAACTGCCTGACAAGGGCACAGGTAAATACTTTTATGTCAATACACCAGCTTCAAACCTCCCACTTTTACCCGTTCTTTGTAGCTGGCCAGCTAGTCATATGAGATTATTTCCATTTTAATGGTGTGAACACAACTTTTTCAAATAGCAGAATGTGGAACAAAAAGTATCTCATTCTCACGCAAATTAATATTAATTTATGAAAGACTAGGAAATTCATGACACAAATATTAATGATGGGAAAATCAAACACTCTATGTCCTCTGTAACAGATACAAAGCGAAGCCTCAGTTGGCAGTCATCTGCATAACACCGGTAGCTCGTAGGAAGCTACAGCAGTTTACGCAAGCTGGATCTGAACTTCTGCTTCTTGCGTCTCAATTGTATTCTCCTTTGTCATGGCCTTTTTACCTTGCATAAATATGTGTCAATTAACTTTAATTAAGATAATTGCATCATAGCTATTCTGCTCACACTTTTAATGGTCTTAAAAAGATTCAGCTCCTTTAGATTTTTGCTAATGATGCTGGTTCACATAAAGAGCAAAGTAATATTGCCAGGTCTCATATCAAAATCTCATTTTGGAAATATTTAGAAATTTGGTTATGTCCTGAAGCTGAATGAAGGTCAAAATCTCAAAATTTTTCAAAACCTGAGATATAGGGAAGCATATACCTAATGAAGTGGTGAAACAAGGCACATAAGAAATGTACGGTAGGACAGGTAAGAGAAGCAAATTTCTGGGGCTCTTGGATATCAGCTTGGGCTTTATTGCAGAGAGCCATCTCTGGTCTGACCTGGTGTGCTTTTGCTCCAGAAAATAATTTCATAGCTGTGTGCTTTTGCTGTGGTTGGTACCCCACCAACTGAAGTACATCAGAGAGCCTTCAGAGCTGGTGGTGTTGGCTCAGGATTCTCTGTTGACAAGAAAATCCTTAGCTGTCGGGTTCGAACGGTTTTGGAGCTGTAGAAATGAGCCTTAGAAAGAGCCATTCACCTTCAGTCTGTAATTAATAATATACGAACCTCCTAATGACTTTCATTATTAAGTAGTGCAGTGATCCTGTGTTACAAAAGGGGTCCTGCACTGCACCGCACTTCTGCTCAGTGCGTACTCGGTTTATATCCCCTCTCGCGCTCTCTATGGATTAACTAGACATATGGATGTTTCTGCAGAACACAGCTTCAGCGAAACCAGCAGTGAATTAATCACTGCAGCAACATAATGTAGCTTGGCACAACTCTATTAGAGCATTGCATTCTTGTGCTATAGTTAAGGCCTGTCAGCAATTTCATTATCAACTCCTATTTTTAGCTGTTTGTAACTTTTAGAAAAATAATAAAAGCATTTACAGTGCAGGCTTAATCTGTACAATATTTTTTCCTGGCTGGGAAATGTAATGATATACATTCTATATGTGTATGACAGCACAAGTAGTTTCTTCATCTACATAAAAAATCTGCTGACTTGTGTTTTCTTATATTTTCCCATTATTTACTGTTATTCTCAAATGTATTCTAATAAAGTTGCAATTTATTGCAAAACTTTCACAGTGACCCAGCAGTATTAATGTAGAATAATTCTATATATAGACTCCATAAAGTTGAAAACTCACAGAGTGCATTAATGTCAGTGATATAGGTGGTATTAATGGCTGATTATTGATGAAGATTTTCCCCTTGACTTCACAGGGGAGGTACATAACATGGCAACCTTAAGCATCATTAAGAAAAGTTTCATTGTGCCAATAAACAAGAAGGATTTGATTCCTCTCCACAAAAAAAAAATGCAATGTAAATCCAGAGTAATCCTTGGAAGAGCTTTGAAGCTTTTTGTATCTAAATTGATTAAGAGCCTCATTTTCTATTTACTTTTCTTACAAAATAATTGTTACCATCTATTATGTGTTACATGTCAAATTCTGTCAAATTCTGTCATGAATTGCATTCATGGAAATCCAGAATAACTTCATGGATCTTGGTGGGCTGCTGTTGATTCACCCTGGAGTAATGGAGAGCACATTTTTCATGTGGTGGTTGAGATTGCGAGACTAAAGCCACCCCACAACTCGTGCACCTAGACACAATTCATCTCTATATTGTTTTCTAAACAAAGGCTTGCTTTTAAAGGTGGCAATTACAGGTAATCGCATCTCTAATAGTGATGTGTAGCTCAATTATAAAGCCCTTCCCTGAGAACTGAGAACAGAAATACATGGAATAGCTTACTTTTTATTTATTTGCTAATATATTTATTTATTTTGAGCCTTCTACACCTGACTCGATAATGGCCTGTTCTAATGCCACACTGATGGGAATGTTTAGTAATGCTTATTTAATTACAGAATGTCCCAAAGATCATTATAAATGTAAGAAAGTAGGATATTTAGATTAAATGTTAAATGCTGAATTTATGTTTGATAATACCCAAATATGCAAAATCTGCTCAAAACTAGAAGTTCTTCATACAGAAAGTTGAGCACATTTGTAGGTGAATATTTGTTATCAAAGCAACTTCCCAGCCTAGGTCACCTCCTCAGACGAGCTTCATTAGCTGGCACAGCCTCAGATGCAGTCTGCTCTCAGATCTCTACAGAAAAGTCACTGCAAAGAGGACTTCTCAACAACAAGCAGAGCAGCAGGTTAGCAGCAGAAAACATGCAGCAGCACCAGTTTATGCTAAAGCATCTATTCTGATTAGTTGCTGGCCAGGAGCTCCAAGGTATTTTTCCATTTTAGCAAAGCTTTTTCTATTTCATACTCTTTCCGTACAAACAAGGGTGAGTTGGTGTCTCCAGTTTATTCCTCAGATTTTGTAACCATGTTTATCAGGGAAAATTTTGCACACTTTTGGTGTTTGGTTTTGGTAGAGCTGCTCCTCCATTACAACATATAACTGGATGGACCCTAGAAGAACGAGAGAGAGACAAGACTTGCTCGGTGTCAGCAAAGTTGATGCTCGAAGCAAAATTACAGTTTAGATTTCTCCATTGCCCTCACACTCCCATTAAACACTTGGTGCTTTGGAATCTTTTAGAGCATGCTCGTTTACTGTAGGCCCAGAGAGGTTCTGTGGAAAATTTGGGGAAACCTGCCCAAGAAACAAACAAGTTTTGTGTGCTATGATGAGCTCCCTTACCAAGCTTCTTTTTAGCATCTTCCTTGTGATATTTTTTTACCTCCATGGTAGCGTGAAGCACCCAAAGCTAGAAGTACACAGGTACTCATAGCAATTAAGAGTTTGCACTGCCCAAACACAAACCGAGCATGCAAGAGTCAACTGATTGCACCATCAAATGACGTTGCAAGAGTTGGGGATTCACATGTCATGGGCCACAAGGACAGGAGCAAACTGTTAATATTTACTCTTGGCTATTTTCAGCAGGTTAGACTGAGGACCCTGGAAGAAGCCATCTTCCTCAACACCACCAAGCACCCCCAAAGCAGGTACCTAAATACTGCTGCGGGGTGCTGAGGGTGGGCAGTCGGACCGTGCGCAGCAGCCCCAAGGGAAGTTCTGAGCTGAGCCTCTTGTTCCCACTGCCTCCAGTGCAGGAGCTCCTCCAGCCACAACAGAGCCCAGCAGCGGCTAAGAGGGAGCAGTCATGCCAGACCTGAGTTTTGTCCCAGCCTGGGACCCGGAGGGTCCAAAGAAACAGCAGCCTCAGTCCGTTTTGTCGGAGTTCAGCTGGTTGTCGGAGTTCAGCCGGCATTCGTGGTCTGGTTTTCCTTCTGTAGCAAACACCTCTAAAATAGTTACACAAAGTGTGTTTAAGGAAATTGCTAAATCTGTTTGCCTAGATAGGAAAAACGTCACTTTGAGGACAGTTGCATATGGAGACAACTTCCATATTACCGGTGCTGAAGGAGCCTACGTGAACGCCGCAGTAGAGTTGCAGGAAACGATTACAGCCTGACGCTGGCAAGTGGGGCTATCCTGTCACTTTGTGGAGGATGAAGCTCTGTACGAGTGTATTTTATCTAGGGAAAGGATGAGCAGGCACCCACTGTGTTGGCAGCCCTATATATTTTCAGGACTGTTTTTTTTTTACCTACATAACTAATGCAGACTCTAATTCAGTGTTCTCAGATTTTCGTCAGAGCAGCAAGTGCCTTATAGTACAGAGCAGCATGGAGCAGTCAGGCAAATATCCTAATAGAAAAAGAGCAACTTCTTTGTCTGTGCTGGAGAAACTTCATTTCCCATGCTTTATAAATTATTCTTTTACTATATTCATGCCCATACTTTGAATCAGTGTTAATACACCACAACTAAAAATTTATCCTCACCTTGAAAATGGCTTTTATAAATATATATTTAAATATATATAAGCAATATCATATATATGTTAAAGAAATACATATATATATAACATCTTTCGTTTTCATTGGGAAATTTATTTCTCCAAATAAAAATCTCCTAAAATCTCTACTTTATAGAAAACAAAAATTTCACAACCTACAGTTCCCTTCCTCTTCCTGCTGATAATTTTGTAGGGTCCTGTTAGATCCTTACTGCAGTCATCAGTTTTCCAACTCAGAAAGCTCAAGTCCAGTTAGTGTTTTCTATAAACAGATGCCGTTTCATTTTTTGTGGCCATTCTCATGGCCTCCTTGCTATATTTTCTAGGTCTCCTGCAGCCTTCTGGAGACAGGGTAGGCAGCAGTATTCGTATTTACCACTGACTGACAGAGCAGTATAATGATACATGCTGGTTTGTTCTCTTTGCCTCAGAAATAGCAACCAAATTATTCCACATTAGGAAAGAATTACTGTGATAAAGAGTTTCTTTGTTTTGTTCTTTTTTTTTTTTTTTTTCTCTCAGTGGGTGTAGGTTTGGTTTTCAGATTCACCAGCTGAGGAAGAAGACGCGAGGCCCTGATGAGAATGTCAGAAAATAATTTCTGTCACTGCTGTGCAGTAGAGGAAAACTTGTGGTTAACACAGCTTTGAGCCCATGTAATCTACTACTGGCCCAGCGTGGAAAAAATCTCCACAAAAAAAATCCCTTCAGGGACCATAAGGAAATCTTTGGCTTTCCAAAAAATGCCTGCAGGGTTGCAGTCTGTGTTGCTTGTGCCTAGCTTGACGGAAGACAATACGCATCAGTTTTCGGTAGTGTCAATATGGCATTTTTCATCACCACGTAATCTATTTATAAATCCAAAACAAATGATCCATAAATTGAACAAAAAGTAACTCTAAGGATTGGAGCAGACCTATTAACAAGAAGAGATGCTGCACATCTGGCATGACCATGACATCACTGTTACCAGCAACCTGGTTGCCGGTACTGAACTGGCCTGATTCTGTTCTTGCTGAAGCTGTCTGCTGGCAGGAAAAAATAAACAAACAGATATACACACTCACACATGCACATATAGATACAGATATATTAATAATCATTTTTAAAACCTTCTAAAGGATCAGGATTAGCACCTCACCAGAGATGACAATCTCATCATCAGCATCTCAGCCCTTAGAGCACTCCATTCCCTATCTGCTGTACAGCCAAAAATAAGTATGCTGCCTGGATCAGGTTTTTCAGAATATTAATGGCTTTCCTAGTCCACACTATCCTGGATCCTTAACTTCTCAAGGAGTGGGCAGACACAGGTATTTCTCACTCAGCCATTCCTTTCGCAGCAGCCAACAACGTTCCCCCCGGGCGCAGAGGTGTCGCGTTCAGTAGGGCACGCCAAGGGCAGTGCGGCTACGGCCCTGGCAGTTGAACAGAAAAACTGCCTGCTCCTGGTCCCAGGAGGCAGCAGCAGCAACAGGGGCTCTTAATTATTTCAGATAGATGCTGATGGAGTTGAAGAAGTAACTTTGGGCGACCTAGAGCAGCGAGATGGATGTGGCTGGGGCACGTGCTGCGTGGCAGCGATGTCCCCTCATCACTCAGCCCTGCTGGCACGGCTACGGCCCGGGGCAAACAGCTGAACCAGCGGTGAGGAGCGGCCTGATAAATGCTTCTTGTTCCACTTTATGAAGGAAACTCAGGATAAATACAGCATCCCTTTTGTTTGCAGTAGACAAGTGTCCTCTTCCAAGAAGACATGAAGATAGGAGCAGCGGTGTCCCAGGAGGAGCCACCGCAAAGACAGGGCACCTGCATCCCTGGGGAACCCAGGGTGGTGCCTGGGGATGCTCGTACCAACCTGGCTGTGCAGTCAGAGCACAAGCCCCACTTTCCTCAGCAGTAATAAATCAATGTAAAAATACATATGTACAAATTAATATATTCATGTATAATTCATTAATTCACGTATAAAAACAATAAAGTATGTAATTCAGATTGACAGTATCAAGGCAGTACCCCCCAGTTCCCTACTTCCCTTTCTGAAGGGGAAATATCAGAAATGGTACGTTTGATTTCCGATTTTAACTACAGAGCTGTACAGATTTCAGATGGCTGTGTTTTAAAACCCCAAGAAAATACTCCTCACGCTTCTTTGTCATGCTTGAGCCTAATGTGATTGGAATGAGAGGAGATATTAAACCTGCCAACTAATACATTTATTGTAACAGAGAGGAAACATTAAAGATGTTTTAAGGATAATATATAGTAGACATTCTAAAGAGGGAATTATAGAGAAGAGATATTAAACCTGGTATATAATGGGAGAGGGGAATGGTATATACAAGTCAGGGATCTTTTGTTAACCTTACTGCAAACGCAGCTGTATTCTGCTCTGCTGAGGAGCAGTCGTAGCAACACACAGACTCCGGTTCTTCACTAGAGTTTCATAGTTCATTAATAATATCACACGTCTTGCAAAGGATCCTTTTTCCCAGTGTGAGAGGAAATTAGTTCCCTCGCTGAGCTCTATCACAGTGCCTCCCCGATGCATCATTTTACATTTACTTCTCCTCCGGGGTAACCAAGCAAAGGTGGGGTTGGCAGATTTTCACACTGCCTCAAGAGACAGAGATAATCATGATTAAATTCCTCACTCTCCCAGCTCTATTTTTTTTTTTACATAGTTTTTCTAATAATAATTGGATCATCTGAGAATTGCCTCTTTTTCCCCCCTCTCATTTCTAGTAACCAGAATCACTCTTTTTCCCCCCAGAGTTAATCCCCTGGAGACAGAAAAGGTTTTCAGTCCTGGTTTTCGCTTCCATGTAAGATTTGAACAATGACTAGTGAGTTGGCTTTGACAGGTGGTAAAATATCTCGGAGCAGGTGGAACATTTCGTATTGATTAACTAAGATGTGGACAGAGGTTTTTAGAACCGATTGCTTTTCACTAAGTGTTTTAGAAGGAAGTGGAGAAAATGTGCTACATTATCAATTTCTTTCTAATCCATTTTCACGTACTATACTCTGTGTTCATCTAGTTTAACTACTAAGCTGTCAAAGACCAGAAAAGAGTGAAGAACGTAGTTATGTGCTTATTCAGAAGACTGAATCTCGCCATTTATTGCAGCTGTTTATTCATAATATAATTAGGCAGAAATAACAGCTTATATAAAACTTAATAAATTCCTGGGACAGTCCTAATTGATTGATGAATATTTTTCTACCAGCCTGTCTGGTAGAACTACCTTTTCAAAATAGAGAACCTTCAAATTTGCAATTATCAGTGTCTCTTTGCCTCATCACTACAGTCAAATAGTACTAATAAATAGAAGCCAAAAAGATTTATCTTGTAATCCAAATACATGATTTGCTGTGTTTTATACCTCACTTGTGACGCTGTTTTCAGTGAAACTGTTCGGTGTAAAAAGGATGCAAGATGAGACCCCTTTAGGAGACAAACCTGAAATTAATTTATCACAAATGCTTCAACACTGCATTAAATTCGCAGTAGACAACCAGGCAGTAGGGCCTGATCCTCCTACTGAAGGATGCATCATGGTTTAAAAAGATGAAACTTAACTGTGCTAAAGTAAATTATTGTTTTGAGCATTAAAAACTGAATATAAAATATTTCAGTGTAGAGATAGTCCATCGCTATAGCCTCTCAGTTCGGATGCAGATGCACAGATAAAAATGTAAGATATTTAGATCTAATTTGCACAGAACAGTAATAAATTTCTCTAAAGACTAAAAATCTAGAATTTCAGAGCTTTTCACATGCATGAATAAGAGTACCAAAGCCACCTCCTTCAAAAAAGCGCTGCATACTCATTTCTAAGGAAATACACAATCTTTTCCCTTACATGCCAGCACTTGCCTCTAATCTAACAGCCAGTTCCTCTTTGAATTGCTAAGACAAAATGTACATGTATTGCATGGTATAAAAAAAGATGGAGAGCTATCACCAGGCAAAACATCTGTTGAGGTTTTTTTTCACTTTTGGAATTCTGCACGCTTGTGCCGAACGCGCCCAACAGCCAGCGCAGGGTCTTCTCCCAAATATACCAAGGCCAACGAGGAAACTTGTTTTGTCTGTGCTGCATCTCCAAGGTGGCCCTCACTAGGTGGTGGAAAACATTTTCCTTTTCTCAGAGAGAACTGACCTTTTCCCTGCTGCACAAAATCCCATTCTGATAAGAAGAGATGAAGGTTTTTCCTTCCACGCAGAGGTAGAACAGAAACAGTGAATTTTAACTTATCTCAGTGCACTAGTAACTCCTGTTTCAACTGGCTCTCCGTACGTTTTGTGGAACAACTCTTCTCTTAGCTTCACGACTAATAAATCTAAAACTTTTTCCTATCTTTCATTTATTTTCCTTCAATGCTGCTAATGACTTCCTATTATACTCTAAGTACCTCTTCTAACTCAAATTAGAAGTTTACACTGTCAAGTCATGTGTGTAATGAACTGAACAGTTCTTAAATTTAAAGAGTACTAATTAGTTTTTAATTCAGAAACAATAAAAGGTAAGAATAGAGTTCTTTGAGCCCCGTGGTGTAGTTTCAGACCCCCTTAAAATTTGTTTTATTATTTGGATTTTCCTCTTTTTGGGGTTTGAATTGAAATACTGCTATGGGTTTATACAAACCATGCAGATTATTGTCTTCATTAATGAAAGCACGGATATATGAGACTTACCATAAAGTCATTGCAACAAAGCACTACCTTCTCTTTTTTTCCCTCTGTTGAATTTTATGCATTAAATCATCAAAAAATTAAATAATGAGCTACCGACTCTTTATGACTGCCACAAATCAGGAACTTTTAAGGCACAAAGGAGGCGTCACTAAGGATTCCCATCTGGAGTTGTATTTTGCTTGTACGTGACAGTGAGAAGGGAAACTCTGGTCCTATTTCTGCTGATGTAAACCTTGAGAAATATCAAGGAATTCAGTCCTGTGCCTCTAGATTTACATTGCCTTAGCAGACTCATTTCCCATTTTTACTGCTAAACAGGCTAACACTGGACCTAGCGCGAACTTACTACCTAAGCTTCAGAGTGCTATTAAAGAGAAACTTACACCAAAGCCTTAAAAAAAAAATTAGGATAAAAAGATAATTCAGTGGGTGTTCACACTACACAAACATTTATTTTATTCATTTGTATTTTTAAGAAGAGACTTCACTTTGGAACATAAAGACTTTTCCTATTTGTAATGCATAATAAAGTCACGTCAGGGAAAAAGGATGGGAGAATGCCAGAAGTAGTCCTTTGTTTTTATTTCCTTATATATTCAGTACATTTATTTTTGCAGATAAGCATTAAATGCAGGTACTGCTTTGCAGAAATCCTTCACTTATTTTTACATGTTGACATTATGATGCTCTTAGCACAATTTGTGGTAATTTTGTTAATACTAAGGTTTACTGCATTACCCTGCAAGTCTTTTGTCAAGTCTGAGCAGCCATTTGCACGATTTCATCTAGAATTTTCAAAAATAGAATTAAAAATATATTTTCTGCTGTAAAATAAAAAGAAATAATACAAGTTAAAAAAAAAAAAAAGAAAAAAAGCTAAGCCTGCTTAGGGTGTAGCAAGATCCTTGTTTAACCTCCATCTGCAAATAAATAATCATGCAATGTGTCCTGCCCTCTGCACTGGATGGCTCCCACACCAACCTGAAATTTAGGACAGCCAAATCTTCTAGAACATTTTCATTTGCTGACTCATCTTTCAAAAAGGGTTTCAGCCATCTACTTCTGTCAGGATCATCAGGAATACACCATTTGGACTACCACACAAACTGGGCTTCAAGGATCCCATCAACAGGCCGGGCCAGTTGCTCACAGCATGCTTCAGGGTTGCCTCACCCATGGCTTGAAAATGTAAACCAGAGCCCACGAGAACATTTTCATTGAAATCCTGTTATGAGAACAGGAGATGTGGAAGTCGACCAATGATACACATGTCACTGAGCTGAAATATCTTCATCTTAATGAACCATTAGATTGACTAAGTTTATTTCTAACTTTTAAAAAATGTTCACTCTTCAAAATTATCATCTGAGATGCTCTACATTTGTGCGTTGTAACATTAGCAAAATGACTGTGATCATTGTAATTTAATGAATGGAAAGGCACAAATCCCTGCCGTTGTGCTGATGGTCTTGGCATCTGGAACTCCTGGTGAACAGCTGCAGGTTATTAGACGTGTCCAGCAAAGCCGTGTCTGCAGGTTACGTTGGCAGGTTTGTAATTCACTGAAGGTATTTCATTTTCCCAATTGAGTCCAGTTATGACAGTCATGATAAATAACCTTTCCTTGTTTGTACATTCACTTCTTTGGAAAAGGAGTTGGGAAATCAGTCTGGGGTACTTACATGAATAGGAAAGAGTGTGTTGTGCAGCTGGGGGTGTACAAGAGTGAGAAATAGTTTTATAAATTTACTCAAAATATGCCAACAGGCAATTTAAAGGTGAGATTACAAATAGTATAAGATTCTGGAAGTCCCTACAGCATTCTCTGTATTTTAAGAAAGAAGTTTCCTTAATAGGAAAGTCTGGAAATCTTTATCTCTACTTTATTTTCTTCTGCATCTCTGCCCCCAAACAGATTAGTCTTGAGTCAGATCATCATAAACCTTTGCCTTGTAGATGACAACTCCTTGCTTTACAACACTGCAAGTCAAGATTGCCTTATCTTAAGAAGAAAAACCAATTTTTTTTTCTTTTTTATCAACAGCTTCTTTATTCAAGGCCCATAATACCACTTTCTTTTTTTTTTTAATTTTCAGTTCCCTTCTTTCATACTTTATCCTAGGATAATCAGCCTGTTTATCTCAAACTACACCAACACCTCAGGCAAATCACTTGCACTGGAGAGTCCTAGGCCCTTGGCTACCACTCACCGACAGGTCTTATCATCTCATAACTGGGCATTATCAGAAAGCCAGTTTTCACTACTGTCTTGATATTTCACCATCTAGGAAAAAAAAAAAAAAAAAAAAGACAGGTTATTACCCATAGACAGGGCTTTTCGCTCCCTGCACTATTTTGTGGCTGTTCATTCTGTATTTCTATACAGTCCCTCTGAGCATTGAACTGGAAAATAAAACTGAAGCTATTATTCCTCTCTATAAAAATAAAAACCTCACATGCTGAGCACTCATCCAGCCTTCATAACTCTCCTTTGGTTTTTCCACGTTTTGTGATTGGGTGCAAGAAAACAGCTCAATTATCTATTGGATGTGGGCACTAATGAGGCCCAGTGCACTCTGAGCTAATTGGAAGGAGAAGCCTGATGTTTTAATGATTGCAGTCTTACTATAGCTAATAACCACGATGGCAGCAGAATTAGTCAGTGCCACTCTTTCTATGCTTCCCATTTTGCTCATTCTGGCATGTAAATTCTTCCTTATTTTATTTGAGGCTGACTGCCCTGCTAATGAATGTGATTCCTCTAGATGAAATGTTTATGAAAATGTCACACCATTGTATGCGTGGTCACCAAAATGACCCTCCTTCTGAGCAAAATCTTCAGTCTGAGGGATTCTCAAAGAGAAAGACTAGTTGTCGTACAACTAGTCCAATTGTCCTGGTCACACAGAGCTCCTAGAATAATTGTTGCTATGTCATCTTTGATTTTTCTCGTAACTCTTGGAGCAATGCAATTAGTGGCAATATGAACATTAATTGACCTAACCATTGAATCAGAAAGGCATCTCCTGGAGCAGGACTTTGAGAGTGACAACCTTGGAGGAAAAACTCTGACACTTCTGGTTTGTGTTTCCACAAGCAGATAAGCAAATGAATGAAAATTGGACTGTGTCACCAAGCGTAGATGTCCCATTAACAAGGCCTGGGGAAATACTTTCTAGGACCGTCAGCAAGTGTGTTTTATGTGGCAAGCAAGCTGCCATTCTGGTGAATCGATGGTTTTCACGCAGAGTCAGGAAGATTCCTTGTTTACGCACGGCTAGGCTGTGTCCCATTCCCAGCTGTGCTTCCATACTTTCAGAAACACAATTGGCAAACGTTCTGCTCCAGATAAAAACTCCTGTTTGTTCACTGAGGTACAGAGGCTGTTGCCTATGAGAAAAAAAAAAAGGAAAAAAAAAAAAGGGATGCTAATAACCTATGCAGTTTCTAAAGGCTGGAAATTCTGACATAAATTTTCATAGTTTAGCTCAGAATAAAGAAAGGAGAAACCCTAAAAAAAAAACAAAACCAAAAACAAACCAACCTGCCATTCTCTTCAAACTGTAACTGTTCATATTCTATGTAACCTATGAAAAATTGAAAAGTAACTTTTTATAAATGCAAACAGCTGAGCAGACCTAAGCTAAAGGGGTGACAGTGCCACACCATCCCACACCGGGGAAGGAGAAAGCCAGGGAAACTCCTCCCGCTCGGGAGTGGACACCACTCGTTGGCATTACAACTATTTGCAGATTCCACAGCCAAAACTGTTTTAGTGGTCACATCAAACAAGCACTCCTAACCTACCTCTGAAAAAAAGCCGCAGTCCACGTAGCCGTGGCTTCCTAGCTGGCAACACCAGTCATTTCAGACCTTCACTCTTGGTAAATTTAGTACAGTTAATTATTATGTTGCAAATTTCCTAGGAAGTTCAGACCTTTTAGGTCTCATCAGTGGTTTTGCTCAGACCCATCCACACGATTTCTGTTTCTAAGGCAACCTGACCAGGGGCAGTGGCTCCTGCTGCAGTCCCTGTTTGTGTTCCCACCAGCCATCACCGTCAGCCTTTCGGCTTCTGCTTCCCTTTCTGTCCTTCCCTCCAGACTGTCCATTTCCCTTTCAGAGTTAAACTCGGCCGTATTCTTCCAATGTATGGTCAGGAACGGAGCCAGAAAAGCCACCTCCTACATTTTTAGCCCCATTTCCAGAGTGACCCAATGGCAAGAGTTGTCCCCATGCCACCCACAGTGCAGAGCAGAGCAGAGATGGCCTGCCAGGCCAGACAATTTTGCTCTCCTGCCCACCGAGTCTCCACAGCTTCTAGACATTACAAGAAGCTCGGTCAGCTTTATCTGTCACTCTTTATGGATCAATTGAAGCATTCAAACACACTTTCACTGTCACCTTGATAACACGAGGAATTTTTCTGGTCTATTATCTGTCCTGTTGGTAATTTGGAAGATTGGACATTCCTATCACCACCATCCAGATGGATTAACAGAGGTTTAGCAGTGGGAGTATCAAAAAAACCTCCCGTGCCTTGCTGTGCCTCTATGGCGGAGGCCTGAGGCAACCTGCTGCGGCCCCAGCGCAGCGCAGGGGCTCCTGCACGATCACTGCTCACAGCCGGCCTCTGCCCACCGCGCCGGAGGGGGCTGGCGTTTCCTGCCCCACTCCTGCCAGTCCTCTGACCACAGGGGAGCACTCGGAGCAGATGCTCCTCTCTCACCAGCTTTGCCGTTGCCCTGCCTTTTCCATATGTGAAGTGCATCTACCACCTCTAACTGCCCTTTCCGTTGAATATTCACACCATCAGCTTTAGGCACCTACTTTAGCTGGCTAATTTAAGAGCCTAGGTCCGTCTCATTGGGTACTAACAACAAGTTGTAATTAAATGACATTTTCCATGCTATATTAAACTCTTTCAGTCAAAAAAAAACTCATTGAAAAATCAGGAAATAAGTCCCCAGAGCTATCATTATCCATCTGCTTTCCTAGCAACTTTAGGCAACGGCAAAGAATTTTAAAATAAATTTATATAGGATGTCTCCTTCTCTCACATCATCCGTGACATGCACCAGACTATCTTTCATGTTGCCTTCTTGGAGGACACAAGTGTCACAGGTATTAGTTAGCAACCAAAAGTGTCCCCAGCCAGCAATGCAGGCAGCAAGCTCCTGCTTTCCCAAGTGGCCTTTGGCTGTTTACATGCTAACGGTGAGCTCCTCTTCAGTGGCTTACCGACCCATCACAGGGAGAAGATTTTGGGGGAGGCCTGTAGGAGGATTAGGGTTTTTCTAGCATCTAGATAGATTTTTACATCACCACAACCTCCTTTTTTTTTATTGAAAGCCATACAGAACTTGAGTTAGAGCAACTTGTTCCATTCACACACGCATGTGTGAAGCACCCCAATGCTGCTCAGGAAGAAGCCGGGAGGCTGGGGAGGAGCAAGTTAACAGGTTTTAGGGAGTTTGAGAACAAGTTCAGTTATCCAAATAGCCATAGTGTCTCTGCATTGGCTATGCAGCCAGCCAGGCTGGCTACCTAAATCTCGGCAGCGGCACTATTCCCTCCCAGGAGGGGCCCAAAGCTCATCAACAGCAAAGAAACCACCGCCCTGGGAGCTGAGCAGGAGGTTTGCAGGAGCAAACTCAAAGGACTAAAGCAACCAGAACTGGGTCACTGACATCTGAGCACAAACCCGCTAAGCCTGCGAACGCTTCCATTTGTTCAGTGCCAAGCACAGCGGAGTCCAGATGTTTAAATTCAATTCTTTAGACAACGAAGATGACAGCAGCTACAATCCCCTAAAGTTTCTTTCAACACTAAACACATATATGTTTGAAAAAAAAAAAGAAACTGTGTCTCATTTCCTCTTACGCTTTATGGTTACAAATACTCACTCACCTCCCAGCAGCAGTCACTTCTTAGAGCTGCATTACAACAGGCTTTCCACAATAACGCTTGGGGCAGTGGGAGATCATTAATCTGTGCTTTTTGGTTTCTTAGCTCTTAGTCCAAACTTAAGTCAACAGAGATCATTTGTTTCACGAATAGGCAAGTATATCAAAATTAAGATTGGAACAGCACTCACTTGGCATTATTGTACTAAAAGTTTTCTTATCCAAACAACTGGGAACATAAGTTATAAATAGACACTTAAATGTTCCTATCAACGGAAGTTAATAAAAAATCATGAAAGATAAGTTGTCACCTTTTGATTCGGGATGTAAAAGCCTTCCAGTTATTTGAAAGATAATTCACACACCTTCCCCACCTCTCCAAGGGGTGTGCGGGGACATCAGAGCATGCAGAAACTGCTAAACTTTCCTTGCACAACTTTCTGGGCTTAATTGCAGCCCCTAAAAGTATTGCAGCTGCTGCCATCTATGGACAAGTGTTAAATACAAATACGCTTTTGTTTCTGGGAAAATGGAAGCGCAAACTAACATGAGGTGTATCTTTAATATTCCCACGTAAAGGTATTCTTTACCCCACCATTCTTAATGCTAGGCTTTGTGCTAACACCGTAATTAAATGTTTATGGCACAAGCCAGAATTTGCTGAAAACACCCGACACCTCACGTACTGGTCCTTGTGTTGTCAGAGCTGATGGAAAATAAAAACCAAATTTCAGTAACATATCGGTTACTATGCTCGGCATGTTTAATCCATAAAGAAAATGAATTACTGTGTTTTAGCGCTCTCAAATAACCAAGTATGGATTAACCTTTGATTTAGATTTAAACATGCCCGGATCTTGTTGTCTAAGGACTTAGCAGGACAGCGTAACATTTTTGTGATTGACTCAGAGTAGCTGTACATAGATTATTTAAAAGTACATTACAATCTCTCAGAAAAAAAAAAAGTGTTGTACAATAATGTAAAAATCCTGTCCTTTTTTCCTTACATATTATACACGTGTCATCTAAACAAGTGCAGAATGCAGCCATTTACAAGATGAAATAAACACAATTCTCAATATTATTGCAAGACAGCAGTAGAATAAATTTCACTGTAATTTCCACTGCTGGTATTTCCGTAATGCGAAAAGTGATGAGTGAGTATCTACTTCATATAAATCATTGTACGATCATCTGGAATCACTAAATCTAACTTTTTTTTTTTAAGAAGAATTTTTCAACCTTTTATTTTCCTTTTCAGTACCTATTAGGGAGATGGGAAGGTCAAAATTCTCAATGATTGTTGATTTTGATTCCTGACTTTTCACAGATGCTGAGTCTCTAAGACTCCACCCAGGTTCTTGGGATCTGGGGCCACAATATCATCTATAAAAATAAAATCTGAAATATCTCACGTAGGGCACCCAAAATCCAAAACTTCAGAAACCACAGGCCGTGTTTTAAAAAGGTCCTCCTTCTTTTGCCCTAGAACAGAGAACTGACAGATAGTGTAACACATTTGCTGAGACAAGAATACCTCTCTCAGCTAACAGTTAGTTTCTCAGATCTGAAGAGAAGAATAGATCTTAAAAAATAATAATAATAATTGTGAGAGATGAAAAGACGACTTTAAACATGCTGTAGACAAGCTTTCTTTGTCTCAAATTTAAAGGTTCAAGAAATCAGAGTCTTCCAAGCTCTTTGAAGAACACTGAAAGGAAAGGAAATCATGAATTGTTTTATCTTCCAGTCCTTCTGAAATGGAGATGTGCTTGGCTATGAATAGCTTGGCTTTCCCCCCATTGCTGGAAACAGCCTGTGACTGATTCTGGAAGAACACGGCAAGAGCATCCTGACAACGTTCTAAACAGCTCATTTTGTCTGTCCTTGTAACAATAAAAATAGTGTTGGTTAGTGAGTGAGTGAGTTAGTGAGAAACTAAAGGAGTTGGAAAATAAACAGGGAAAAACAGTTGCTCGGAGAGTACATGACAAGGATGAAACACTTATAAAAGCATAGGGCAAAGGGTATGAGGATCACCTGATCTCAGAAGCTAGAAATGCTCTATTCCCTCTCCAGGCAATATCTGGTTTACCTGTATGGCTTTTTGGCTGTCGTAAGCTGCTTCCACGAGTGTCTGCACCCTTCCAGGGGCATCTCTGTCCCAGTAAAACACCTGCACTCCAAGGACCGCATCCCACGCGCCTGACACCTGGCCATACCTGGTGGCCCCAAAGCCTACCTCCCACTCCAAGGCCACGCTCACCAAAACCCATGACTGTGCACTGCGTTCCCATGCAAGTTTCTTTATTTTGGGAAGTAACAGAGCTATATTAAAAATTACACTGGGCATCAGTAAATGGGAAATGTTGCTCATCAGAGACTTCCAAATTGTTTCAGCAGCTAGAACTTGCTCTTTTATAAACACACATCTAATTTCTTCTGGATTAACTCATGTATTTTCCTACTGGCAGTCATATTCTACCACACAGTCATGACAGAGTTAATTCCTTTATCAATACACAAAGCCTACATACAAGTCTGAGTCATTAACAGCACCACATGCTCAGTTTGTGCAAACTCAATTTGTGTTAAATGCCATATTCAGACATTTCCCAGCACCTCCACTTCAATGCGATACCAGGGGCATCTTCTTTAGAAAATTTTCAGACATTTTAGGGATGAAGGCACCCACCTCATTCATCTAGTGTTTTATTAAGTGTCAAGCTCCTCCTTACTTCAGCTGCACAGTTACAAGAGTGGAAATTCATTTTTTGGGGACTCTACAATGTCAATAAAATGTATTATTTGTTACCAGAACGTGCCTGGCATGTTCTAGTGTGTTTCCAAGACTCTTCTTTTTGCAAACCAATAAAAATTGGCTTGAAAAACCTCTTTAAAGCCTGTTACTTTGTGTGCAGATTTTCCACTGTGACAAATCTAGCGAGTTTGGGTAGTCTTTGAACTACTGAAGTTTTGAACATCCATCAGCTCAAAACTGTTGATGATCTGCTTGATACAAACATTGATATGTTCACCCTAGGAAGCAAAAGAAGAATATGTAGCTGAGCTTCCTATTTATGAAGGCAAGATAGCGGAAAATTTTCCAGATGTGGGGTTCAATCCTTTATTCTTTGTTCAATCTAGTCTCCTGTTGATTTAAAAAGCGGTTTCAGTTCTTTAGAAAATAGAAAATGAGGATGTAATTGTGGAATACATTATTTAACTGCAAAGCAGCTAGCACTGGACAAACATCATCAAAAATATCCAGAAAATAATTAAATGAACACTTTTTTTTTTGTAAAATAATTTTTATACTACTTATTTCACAATAATAAACAGATAACTGTACTGGTAACAGTGGGATTATGAGCAGTTTGTGAATCCTAGCTAAAAACACTAAGTGGTTTTAAGATGGTGTGTTGGTTAGGATTAATTTGAATTAGTTTTCTATTCCAGGGACTGGTATCCTGCCTGTTCCAGGCCTATTGTCTGAAACAACCCCAGAAAAATCAGGTTTTGCCCAAGAGAAAAGAGGTATATCTCTAGGGAGAAAATGGAGAAAGCAATATATTGATGTAACTCCCTTCTAAAGAAATTGTGGAGCACAGGGAGGGGAAAAGCTCATGACAGAGAGGAGATATAAAAGAGGGAATGCTTTCCAAATACGACAGATGTGTTTCGCTTAGGCAAAGTGGAAGAACAACATTTGCAGACAGAAAGCCCATCGGCGACTTGAAAGAAAATGCCACAAACTGTGGGCTTAATTATATAAACAATTCTCAAATAAAGCAAAGTTACAGCTAAAGTGCATTAAAAAAAAAAAAATCCAACAACTCTTCCTCAATTTCTATTATTAAGGCCACACATGGTGTTTAAAAGCACTAAGCATCCCTGTATTTTGCTGCAGAAATGATACCTTTGCAGGAAAAGCAGGGATTAAATAGCTACCATCCAGCAGGAACAGTGGGTCCTTCTGCAACAGGGTTAAAGCATATTGGCAAAAAGAGTACAGAAGAGAAAACAAAAAAAAAAAGAAAGAAAGAAAGAAAGAAAGAAAAAAAGAAAAATCTATCATTGTTTAAAAGTGTCACCTGATCTCCACAAACCTGGCTCTGCAGGATGTTACCAACACCATGAGGACAACGTGATATTTTCTTGTTCATGGGCAAGATGAGACTTGTTCAAATTGTACCTAAAATTTCACACGTTGATAATGAAACAATCAAATCATGGCCTCTAGAATATCTTCGTAAATGGGTTGTGTTTTGTGGTTTGTCTTCTTTGCCCAGACATTTTCATATTAATTCATGTCAGCGAGGAGCACCCTGAATCAGAGCCACCTACGTCTCCGTACTCTCTATTTGGCAAGCTAGAGTAACTGTTTCCCTGCTCCAAATTTTTTGAATTAACTAACTTAGCCCTTAATTTTTTTCCATTTTCTTAGAGTATAATTGCATCTAATTGTACATTTTGAGCAAATACACATAATCACATCGTTATGACATGTAATTACCTAATTGTGATGTATAATTAAGTAAATAGCACAAGAAATTGTGCAGAACTTTAATAAATTTGTTAAAAAGAAGTTAATCTTTTCTGCAGCTGACAGGAAAAGGCATTTTCACCTCTAATGATCATAATCAATTTAACATTTTCTACCCTAATTAGTGGGCACTCTGCATGCATGCCCAGAACATGCACATTCAAGGAAAACAGTGGGTGATGACATTTGTGACTTTTTGTGTGTATTTACTACATGCAAAGACAGATATCTTCCTGTAGAATTTAATAATTGCTATGGAAAACATAGATCAGGAGAATTCATGCAATTATATATATTAAACATGTGCTGTTGATAACCTTAAAAATTCTCTATAATAGTTCTTTTGATGAGCACAAAGCACATTATTGCCTCTGTTTAGTTACATCGCGTTGTTACCTCTATTTTAAGGGAGAGAGGGACTGCAGGTCCCACTGCAGACAAATAACCCACCGTTCTGCACTCCATCAGTGGTTTACTTGCACATTAGGCAACGATAAGGCCGAGCCCACAAACATCAGGTGAAGGTTTGCCACCCTCTTGGCAAGATCTGTGAAGGCAATACGTAACGTGCTTGTACCAAAGAAGAAAAACATGTTAATGGATCTTATCGGCTTGACAGAATTCAGTTTTCTCACTAGGAATAAATCTCAGTTTAGGAGTTGTTCTTCTAAGGAAGAAGACTTCAGCTCCGCAAGGGAGTTTTATTTGTTGTCATAGTTGAGTGACTTTTTTTTTTTTTTTTTATTGTTGTTGTCCTGGGAAAAGTTTGTGTATTACCCAATTACAAATATACATTTTAAATACATGATGTGAGACAAACACACATCTCCATTGCTCCTCACACCCGCGGAGAAGTTAGCTACCTAATATTAGCACATACTAAAACACACCAGTCCCTTCCACATCATATAGAATTTAATTTTCTGGACTGTCAAGCAACACAGGACTAAAAAGAAGATGATGAAAGACTGGTGAAATTTAAGAGATTCTTAAGACACCAAAAAGGCTTTTCCCATGGTTTTTGTTTATATTTTTCCTCCCTGGCATACAACACAGTCATGCCCAGTACGCTATATTGGGGGCTGGCAATCTTCTCAAGATGATCTGCAAGACATTTCTATGAAAGGCTTACCCAACTGGCTTAGACAATTTGCAGTCCCATCAAAAGGTCTGTAATGGTTTCCAAACAGGGTTTTCTACTTATAGCTCATTAGTAAAGATCACACAAATACACCTTTTAGTAACTCTCCAGCTTGCGCTGTTGATACGGATGGTGACTTTGGGAATGGCCGATTCATAGCCTGGCTTTGGGAGCTCTGTGTTTCCCAAAGGCAACAGAACCTCAAATTGCCCAGAAGTAAATGGAATCCACACATTTAGGAGCAGCTCTTGATAAACAGCATGTTTCATTTAGCAAATATTTGGGGAACCAAGATCAACATGGATTGAACACTGAAGAAGTGATTTCAAAGATTGCTGTAAACAGAGTCGATGGACACACATAACATTTGACAGAGCAAATATGTGACAGGGCAACATTTGACAAATACAAAGCACTTCTCAAGGCGTAAAAAGCAAGTTTTGTTTCTCCTTACATTACAAATATAAACTGCAACTGAAAAATAGCCTCAATTAAGAAAAAAAAAATAATTTGGCAATGGCTATTTAACTTAACGAGGAAAATCTGTGTTACATAGACTCTGCAGCTTTTTTAACAAAAATTGACACCTTCATGAGAGAGTACATAATGGAAGTTGTTGGCAAACTGTCTGAACACCAGAATGAAGAAAGAAAGAGAAGAATCTGGGGTGACAGTAAGAACGTTACCATCACCCAAAACACAGGCTGAAACTCGCATTCACTTTTGCAGCTTCCAGTTATCAAAACCTGACACCTTCTCTGTCACACCAGTATCCCAGGAAAAAAAAAAATTAGCACTTCAAACACCTCCACCCACACCATCAAGCACAACGTCTATTCATAACAACTCTTTATTAAATGTCTTTTTCTTTTTTTTTCTTTTTCTTAATGGTATTCCCTCGAACTAGATTGTACGTGGGGAAAAAAAACCCTACACATACATCAGCTGAAAAACAAAACTGGTCACATATCAGTGTGGTGCCATGAAAACTGAGCTTTCCATTACTTTCTAATAAATGCAGACCATTGCAGAAATTTCCAGAGCAGTCACAGAAATAATTTGGCAAGAACAGTTCATATAAATACCCATCTTAAAAAAAAAAAAAAAAAAAAAAAAAAAGATATAGGAAAAATATACATATTCTGCAAAAAGATATTCTAACTGGGCTTTGGGAGGGAAAAGCTTAAAGCATTTATACAAGCAATCAAAAGACATTTTCTAGACACTGGGCTAACTGGTTTTCTGTTTAAATAGAAACACTTTCAAAGAGCGGAATTAATCCAGATTTGCTGGTTTAATAAAGAACAGAATCCAGCTCACTGATTTAACACACTAGGATTTACTGCCATGTTCTGGCCATGTGAAGAGCTGTAAATTGGATTTGGTGAACACAAGCAAGTCAATAAACACCAGAAAGCAGAGAAGATACCAGTAAATTCACACCAAAACATTAAAAATCACTGCAAAGTGTGTTAACCAAAAGGCAGTGACCCTGATTTTCCACATCCATGTAATTTTTGTCTGTGTTTACACCTGGCCAGGTGTAAATAGTGTTAAATCTGTGAGTTACGCTTAAGCCCAGCTTTTCAGGCAGGTAGGTCTCTCTCCTCAGAAGTAAACGATCCTCTTCAGCAGATCAGAGCAAAGAGTAGAGAGGAGGGATGGAGTGAGGAATAACACAGAGCAGAAGGTGGGGATTGCTGAAGGAGAGCAAATGAGGAATGACCAAAAAAAAAGTGGGAACTGGATAGAAAGGAGCGAGGTGAGTATGAAACAGGCATCTGTCATTACCCCAGCTGGTATTTCGGCAACTTTGCAAGTCCTTCCCTTTCACCCCTTGTACTCTGCAATCTCAACCCCAGGAATCAGCACAATTTGCAAGAACAGAGCTTTGCTTCAGTTTTTGTGCTTCTCAAACCAGACAGGATGATGCCAAGGTCAGAGCAAGCAGAGAACCTCAGCTGTGAGCCAGTGTGGCACATCCTTCTTGCAGAGAACAACAGCATGGCCCCTTCTGCGCAGCCCCATGGACACCAGCACCACCAGTACACCCTGCACGATGTCACATTCCCTTAGGCAGGCCCTTCTCTTTGCCTTAAATCACCTCTATTAGCACACATCTTTTTGCATAATTTATTTCAATTCATCCTTGCCAGGTGATCTGTTAATAAAACGCAGTACCCTGTGGAGAACTTACTATCTTATCTTATCTTCCTCCACAAAGAACCAGATGAGATCTATCACCGCTCTATCATTAATTTAACAGAAGTATATTTTTGATCATCCATGATATGGAATTTAACAAGAAAGTATGAAATTTGTTGCAAAAATATGTGGAGTGCTCTGAAATTTCACCACTAACACTGCATTGAACTGTTACGTACACAAGTTTGAATCCTTTGCAGATGCTTTTTAAGGCAAATGACTGTAGGTGCTCATTGTGTGATACCTTCTTTGTAAATGCTGCTTTGCACCCATGTCCCGCACAAACACTCAATATTTTTTTTGCTCCCTAAGCACACATGTACAAGGTCCACCAACAATCTCCATCTGCTCAGCCCTTTCCTCCTCTAAGGTGCACCATTTCACTGCAACAAAACATAAAGTCACCTTTAGTGGCCCCTTCCTTTTCTTTTGCAATACACACACGTCCAAGACACAAGAGTGGGGAAACTTGCCAAGATTCCAAAAACGTCATTTTCCTCAAGGGGCTGAGGAAATTGTGACTTCTGCATAAATTGCCACGTCTTCAGTTTTGGGGGCAAATTTCAAATAGTCTCACAATTTTTCATGATGCGACTTCCTGAATCTACAAGGAGTTTGCTTTCTTATGCATGTATACAAATCAAATTCACATTTACAAAACCAACTTATTGATTGTGTCCCTCACCTATACATTTCATAAGATAAAATCTCAGTTCTTATCTGTGAGAATAAAATAGACATTGGGTTTTTTTGTAGGAATTTCTAAACACAATTAATCTGGGTTTAGATAGTTACATAAACCTCTGGATTTAGGCAGCATGAGCATTACCAGGTCCAGACAAAAATAATCCGTATTTTTCTTGCCCTGAGGTTATATAATCCTCTGGAGCGCTCGGGATGCTGCTCCGAACATTCATTTCTGTCTCCCTCTTTACCTCAGGCCATTTGGTTTGGCCTTGGCTTGTCCAACAGTTAAAAGAACTAGTTAAGAAAGTATGTTTGGACTTTTTTATGCTCTCTGAATTTTTATACACTGCTCTCCAAGTTTTCTTAATCACCAACACTGTTTCTGGGCAAGCAGGTGTGTGACTGAACACTGGGACCCGGCAGTTTCATGGCATAAACAGGAATTAGCAGCTCTGTATAATAACAGTCTCCGAGTCACCAGAAGAAATTCATAAAGAAAAGCACATTTACTGCTGAATAAAACACAAATATGTTTTGCAAAGAATAAAAAATAGGTTGGAAAGAGGATTACATATTGGTCCTTCTGCATCACTCACACATACAGTGGCATGTATTTACTAGCAGTGGCACTTTTTTCCCCTTAAATCTCCTCAAAGATGTCACTAAAGGTGGAAAAACAAGATGAAAGCCATAGGTCTTGAACCTTGGTGTTAAAGACAACCCCTGATAAAAACCCAGTTCCCATTGAGAATTCCACTCCTGTTCCCCTCTGAGTGAAGAGAACGTGCCTTTGATAACTGTGTTAGAAACTCAGTAGATCACTGAAAACTAGAGATCCAGCTTAGGCTACAAACAGCAAGCTTTTAAAGGTGAATAAACCAAGTGGTTCACACTTGCAAATAATAACCAGAAATATCTTAATCATTCACATTCTCTCACATTCAGTGCAAGATGTGTTGAGTGCAGCGTTAGGTGACAACTGCAGAAGGGCTCTGTGCAGCCGGGATGGGGAATAAACGCACCCGTCGCTCGTGTGCTACATCACCACACTGAAATGAAAATGTCATAACATCTGTATTCTTAAAAACTCATTAGCTATTCAGGACATGGGATGGAATACAATGATACTGTGCGCTAATTAGCAGATCGTTTACAAATCCCAGACCCCTTTTCTCTCCAGTGGCTGCCTTGGCAAACACAGATACCAGCAGAGACTTCTTTTTCTGTGCTTCTATCCTTTATCTAACTTTGCCTTTCATGGGCTCATTGAAGCAATGTTTTGTAATAGTGTCAAATTAGCAAAAAACCTGAGGTACAGCAATTTGACAATGATATAGCTGTCATGATGGTTCTACTTTTTGCTTGTAGCTACTCAGGCATAATTAGAATCAAATATCCACCTCTCAGCGTTTCTCTTGGGCTCACCCAACTCTGAAAGCTCTCAGGCCATTAAGGCATATCAATTAGTAATGATTTTTTTTCAGCCCCCAGCAGCCACCGAAGCATACATTAAAGGTGATATCTGCAGTCTAAAATTTAATGTGCACATTTGAGACTATCTACTTTGACGAAGAGAATATTATTAGGGAAACTCATTTGCTTAAAGTTTTATATCACGGCTATTAAAAATATTTTATTTGAACAAATGTCCAATGAATACTCCCATATCTGTTAAGTGATATTAATTGCACACAGGTTTGGACAACAGAAGAATCATTAAAGGATAAATGAAGCTGTGCAATAGCCCAGAAGAGCTAATGTTATCACTTCACAGGCCACTTTTACAGCCTCCTTCGCAGGGCCATTTTTAACCGAGTCATCATGGCCTGAGGAAAGTTACTTTCATTTTTTAGTATATCTATCCAATTGAGTCGATGTCACAGAGGCAGCTCATTACAAGCACCAGAATTAGAGCGCTGTCACATTCCTCGTCGCCAGGTTAAGTCCGTTCAGTCCGGACTGTTTGGAAAAGCAATCCTTTTCACCGTCACAGTCGTCTCCAAGCCTGCTAGGTCACTTACCTCTTGTTTCAAACTCAACTCAAAAATTAGTTACTCAAAGATCAGACTGCAAAGCAAATGTAATTAACAGTACGGACATGTATTTAGTGTTAAGGTGGCACTGGAGCAGAAAAATACCTATATGCAGGAAGGAGGGATAGATAGGCACTCCTTTCCAAATTGGTTTAGGAATTCTGTGAGCTTCTTCCTTGTTTACATTCTGTATGGGTCGTTTGAGATGCTTCAGTAAGTACTGGACTGAAAAAACAGTTTAGCTAATCTTGGCATCAATTTAACCTTCCTATGCTTTTTTTTTTTCTGATAAATACATGCAAATAATGTCTAATCTAAGGTTACCACAAGCAGCAGAAAGTTTCCCACAGGCTTTGAATCAGACTTTGTATGAGAGATGAAATTAAGTATAAGAACTATGAAAAAAAAAAAGAAAAAATGCTGAAGTTGCCATACAGTGATGCAGTAAACTTTTTATTCCAATTTGCGTGCAACTGGAAATCTACCCCACTGCTGTTGAGTGGCTGCATCCTTGTTTTACAGCAGGTCTTGGCACAGCTCATCCTTGTGCATTTCACAACATTTTAACAGCAGGGACCACAGGAAGCTCCAGGAAAACAGGAACAGCAATGAAAAACCTTAAAGGCTGGTGCAGTTCCTTTGGATTATGCCTCTGCAGGCTCTCTGAAGAGCGAATTTACTGAATTTAAAACTTCTGGACAATCTACTTTGACTTTTCTCCCTATACTTATTTATTTGTAAACACACAAATACAGTGCCCCTCATGGCAAATATCACAAACTGACAAAATGCCAGGAGCAGATCAAAATCACGTTTAATCCTGGCAGGCAGCAAGCATGAGCCTTACCATGAAGATAGAGATGCAATTGGATTTGTCACTCCTTTGAGTGGCAGAGGCTCTGACTCCTCCTTAAGCGACCTGACCTGTAACGATTTTTGGAATACAAGCATAAGATTAATTTCCAAGTTTTTTATCCTACTGTTATGCCTGTAAAATTGTTTCCACTTGAACGTACTTGACATTAGTCATAAATCTGTGGTCAAACAAAGGTGAAGCAGGATGGAAATGCCATATACAACATTCACTTTTACCCTCAGCTGCCAAGAACCTTCTTGCGATGTAGCTGACCTGATAATCACTTGAAACACTCACATAATGCTTTAATTATCTGTATAATCTCCCAACAAATCTGACACCAGGTTTCTCAGCAGGAGTTTGCAGATTCCTTCTCAGCTAGTTAATGCATTACTTATACGAGTCTTAAGGTTTGCTCCAGACACAGATCACATACCTGGTAAGCTTCTTTCAAATTAGCTCTAATTTCTCTTTCATGTTTATTTTCCTTTGGATCTAAATAGTACCTGTAGTACAACTGCACATCTTTTTATATCTGTACAGAGGTTTCTACACTAATGGAGCTATTTTTTCTCTCCATGGGGAAATCCCCTCAAACAAACAAGATCAACATGAAAGCTGCATTTCAGTAGATGGCATCCCTTCACTTCCCACCACCTCTTCCCTCCTGCTCAGCCACCTTGGCCATTCCTCCACCCTAGGCACACCATTTGCCTCTCTTCTCCAGGAGCTGCATACTTAAACTCAGGGAGTATACGCATACTAGGGAGTAGTAGCATAAGATGCTGAGTGAAAGCATATGTGGAAAACAGATTTACAGCTTGAATTTGAAAAGCCAGGCTTTTTGGAAATTGTAACCAAAAATAATAGAAAACTTGAACAAACACTTTTGTACTTCACTGTATTGTTTACACTTTGATATTAAAGCTTCCTTCCAATCAGGGAAAAAATATTTCCAAAACAGAGAAAGAAATATACTTCAGTAAAAGCGCTAAATAATCTATCTAGCCTTATCTGCACACATACGCATGGCAGAAATATCTACCACCCAGGCAACAGTCTACACATCCCCAGTCCCTTTTGCAGCTATCAGTCAGGTCTGACCTTTGGTTCAGACCTAAAGTCTCCCAACCCATTCGTTCTATCTTAAGAAGAGCAGCTTCTTCAGGGAAAGAGATGATAATGCATCTGCAAGGGCTGACTCTTTGTGCAATTGGAGGGGGGAAGTGCCAGCATAACAAATTGCTCCTGTTCAAACCCATCAATTCAAAACAAGCATCTGGAAAACTTGACAAGAATACTCAAATGACCCTTGTGTCCTGACAGCTGGAAATGAGAAAGCGCTCGCTGTGAGGAGAAGACATGTGCTCAGATTTTTTGCCTAGATAGAGAAACACACAGAGCTATTTGAAATATTTTGCTTCAAAGCCTACTAAATTAAACTTTCAATGCAAATTCTGATTTATGCAGGCAACTAATCTGTGGTCAACACCACAAAAAGCTGGTCATGGTGACGGGCAGGCTGTGAATTCCCTTCTCTCATGAACCTCCATCACTGTAACGGATTATCCCCTCTCTTAGTCCTTCTTGAACCGTGGCACATCAGGGCTGGGTTCCACTGTTTTCATCATGAGGAGAGCTTCTGCCTCTCCACTCAGAGAGGTCATTGGGGATGGCTCTATGATGCACAGGCTGCAATTTTTTTCCTTCTCCCCAGTCCTGTGATCAGAAACATCTAGAGTAGTAGGGTCTACTATCACAGACATTATCTCAGTTTGATTGTACCTCAGGACTCCTGATTTGGTCAAAATCTGCAGTGAGGGGAAAAAAAAAAAAAAGAAAGTACCTTGCCAAATCAATGAATTCTCCTCATTTGGAGTTTCCTGATTTTGGGCTCTGCAGATGGAGACGTATATCTATTGCATCAGAATATCCTAAAACTGTTCAAAATGCAAGAAATCACTTCTGGAATTTCACAGTCTCAAATTCTGCTGTTTCTGCACTGCTGCCCCACAGCCTTCCCTTTAGTACCGCGGACCTTGACCGGTCCACAAGCCTGGCTATATACTGTATACCTAGGATGTGTGAAGTAGTCCTGCTCACCCATACCCTGAACTGCTCTGCAAAAGGAAACCAAAGGGAAACTGAGCAACCAGATCCATGCTCCTGCCGTGCTCAGGGACGTTGTTCTTCAGACCTGTTTCAAGGAAGATCACTCTGAAGTTATCTTCTTACTAGAAGACCTTTGTACAAATAATATTCTGATCTAAGTTTACTGTTTTAGATTAAACATAACAATTGCCCCAGGTTTTCTTACTGAAGCAGAAAATGGTAAAAAACAAAGAAGGCTCTCTAGAAGGCACAGGTCTATTTGGATGTTTAAACTTTCCAACAGGCAGCAGCCCAAATCCTCCCCAAAGTGGAGGTGGTCAAGTCCTGTATTTACCTAAGATGCCTTGGAAAAATGTTTTCTGGTATAGTCTGGTATGTTGGAAAAACATACCTCGCTACTTTGCAGTCATCTGCACAGAGAAATAGCAGAAGTTCTTTAAATTACTTGGGGTTAATTAAGCAAAAAAAAAAAAATGGTCAGGTAGCTCTGGATGTATTCAGTAGTGCGTTCAGTGTTCAGAACAGCAAAGAACCAACACTTTACATATAGCAGCAAACACTGGACCTTAGTTTTTGTGTCACAAGAAAAATTAACCAACTTACATTAGAAAATGGGTCACAACAGGATTTGCAATAAACACTACATACAATATCAGCCGTTTGTACAGAACACAGCTGACATACACACCGAGTTTTCTGGTTTATGCCTTACGTCTATGATTCTAAATTGATTTACAGCCCCATGTGAGATTCATAAAAAAGCCCTAGGCAACTCTATCCTGCTCACAGACTATTTGCAACACTGTGAATTTCTCAATTTGCCCATTTAAAAGCATTTTCCCTTTTCTTTCCTTTCAATAACAGATTTCTGGAGGGAGTAGGGTGAGAGAAATGAGGAGAGAGATTTAATGGTTACATAACTTGAGACACAAACAAGTATATAACGCCTTCTCCTACTCCTGATCCTGGAGAAACTCTGTTATCTGACTGGGGGAATTGCTCTTTCCCACTCACCCACCCCAGTAAATACCAATATCTGTAAGCAGCACCAGCGTCCTGACCACATGAGTATGACAACGCAAATGCTGCTGTGAAATGAATCGCTAACTTTAACGTGACTTCAATTAGAAGAAAGTTCTGCTTTTATGAAGCCAGAAAATTTATAAAAACAGGGAATTTGTGCTTACACACATGGGAAAGGCCTCAAAAATGATACAAGGTTGGCCTACAAAGAAGTTTGCTTATTAACCCTCTCCTCAGGATAACACTCTGATATTGGTGGATAATTATCCATCTTCCAGTTCAGAAATTAGGTAGAGAGAAATGACACCGGGGGTCCGTCTATGTCACACCACCCTGCACCCCACCTCTGCAAACCCAACACCTGCTAAGACCTTGGATGGGTTTTGCACGAGAGTTGCACTGGATACACTGAAGCTCAGCAGCTGAGAGCGGCCGATGAAACCCATCTGCTGAGGAAGACACCGTTTTGGAAGTAGGGGGTTGCACACCCCATCGGAATCGCACCACGCTGCCACCGAGTCCACCAGCAGCAGTAATCTGCCCACCACGTGCAATCATTGGAATTATCTCTCAGATTGCATTAATAGCCCCTAAAAAAACCTCTGCTGCTCTTTCATTAATAAACCCTTCTAGTTTTCTACAAAACAACCCTTGGATGTAGAACGAAGTAACAAATCAGATGCAACTGACAATTTTTCTTTTGCAGTTAATCATGTGAGAAACGTGACGATGGCTAAGATGAAAAGCCTTTTTTTCCATGAGTCATAAATTTTGAATAAAAAACTGCAGTATTTCAGGACTTTTTGGGAACAAAATTACAGTTAATCATAGAATCATAGAATAATTTATGTTGGAAGGGACCTGTGGAGTTTATCCTGTGCAACCCTTCTCTCAAAGCAAGCCAACTCTTACCAGGGCCTTGTCAAACCTTACTCAGAGCCCTGTCACACAGCTTTGCAGAAGAGTTGATCTGTTTTGTACATTTTTTTTTCTTTTCAAATGACTTTTTCTAGAGAACATACACAATGCAAGTTGAAAAGTAGACATATAAAAGATGATTGGAAGGCTCAAGACTCTATCACAACATCTAATTTGAAAATATTATCAACATGACAAGTTTAGCTATTTTTTTTAAATCAATTCCAATAAAACTTATGCAAATATTCCACAAGATTTAGTGTTCAAGAAATATCAGAAAATATTTGGAGCTAGAGAGAAAACAGAGGCAAGACGCCAGAGTCTGATCCTTTCTACCTTGAAGTTGACGTTATGCCACTTGATGGGAATCATTTGTAACAGTGCATTCAAGATTTAAATTTTTCTTACTAAAGAAAAAAGACGAATGTTAGCATTGACTCATCAGCTAACTGTTGTCCTTCAGTACATCACAAGGGTTTTCCTTGATAAAGTAAATATTTTCCTTTCCTAATATATAAACCAGTTTATTCTCATGACAATTTTCAGAAGGAAACAAACCACTCCTCCACACGCCAGCGATTGCAAAGCTCTATTGGCACGTTCACATGCACAGACTGGTCCATCACAGGAAGGGAAGCTCCAGTGAGAGCTGCAGGTGGCCCTGGAGCCGCAGACCAGCTGTCAGACCCACCCATGACAACGCGGGATGCTGGGTGCCATGGCATAGCTCCCCAGCATGGAGGTCGCCCACAGCGGCCCTTGCTTGTTGCTCCCTGGACAGCCACTGTTGGGAAGACAACCCTAAACCTAAAACTGCTCCTAGACCTTTCACTAATGGATGTTACATAAGGGAAAGTCTATTTTTAACACGTAGCTGCATTTGTATTATACAACAATCCTCATCTCCAATTATTTTTGTTGCAGTCACCACAAAAGTTCTTCTTGCTTTTTCTATCCATCAGACGAAGCGGGAGCTCTGTATATCACCGCGTGCCTGTCCATACATGTAAAAGAGAGCCACTGAAGGGCAATTATAAAATATCACATCAAGAGGGAAGATACTGTCGCCCTGGCCCATTGCCGTACACGTGCTCTTTGGGAGCAGGATGGGTTTACGTAGGGTGAGCATAAGGCTGTGCACAGGATGTAGCCACACTGCCCCATGTGCCTCTGCATCCCCCCTCCCTCCTCCAAATGACATTAGAGGAGTCAGGATTTTTAGAAGACCCCAACTTCCATGGGAATCCAAGTGAAAAATGAACATCCCCGAATCCACCTCTTCCCCTCTCTGTGCCTCAGCTTCTCATCTGGAAACTGGTGATATTACCGTTTCCCTTCTCTGCCTGGTGAATGCAGATTTAAAGTTCTCTGGGCAAGAATTGTCTCCAACAATATGTACATACAATGCCTAAAGCCGGGAGTCCCAGTGTAGATTGTGACCTCCAAGCATTCATGCTTTACAAAGTACAAGAAAATGGAGGGGGAGGAGGGAGGAATGCCTTTTAGCATATAAGAAAGAAGTCGAATTTGGCTAATTACCAAGAGCTTCCCATCAGGCTGACAGGCTCCCAGCGTGGACCGACTCAGTGGTTGTTCTTTATTTCTGAGCTTTACTTTAATCCCTTCTCATTTCTCTTGTTTCATTTCCAGTCAGCTCAGAATCCTAATGTTTTTGCCACCTCATTTTTAATGGGATTGTTAGCATCCAGGAAGCCTTGTCAAATAATCATTATACAGCTACTTTCAGGGACCCCTGCGGTTGCTTCCACTTGCGGTGTGTTCCCCCCCTGCTCCCCTCCCATTAGCAGGGGAGAGATTTTTCTCACTGGGAAAGCGTCAAATTAAAAATCTGGTTGTTTGACCCTGTCCTGCCCGTTCATCCAAAGGTGTAGCCGCTCTGTGGCTGATGGTCCTTTTACACTATTACTTCGTCTTCGGTAATTCACTTTTACACATTAGCCAACAAAAAAGCAATTGTAAAACTTTTCTTGAGTAACAAATGAAAGTCTGTCAGCTACAGAAAAACCATAAACCTGCTGCTCTTCCTCACCCAAATGGAAGAAAAGTTGTTTTTAAATAAGACTTTTAGCCATTTCTATCTAAGAACATCACACCAATTGCTCACCACCCACAGCTCAGCCCTTTCAATGGCTATTGCTTTTCAGAAATGCTGAACAACATGCGTGTTGCTGAATCTCAGAGCTTTGCCCATCTCTGCTAAAGATGCTGCTTGACCTGCAGTATCTTCCTGTTTTTATATTTTCTGCCATAATGCTTATGCCACCGCAGATTTGCTTTTCACCTAGTATTTCTTTCCAGTTTTCTACATAAAGCAAAAATCAGTAACGTCCCCTATATAATTGTTAGGGCTAGAAATTTCAGGGGTCCCAAAGCCTTTAAAATTGAGGTTTAGGAGAAGAGAGCTTGAGCAAAGTTTCAGAAGAGCTTAGCTTCCACAAGCTGTCATTGGAAAGCAGTAGGTTCCGAAGGACTGTGGCTATTCAGTTTGTGGGACATTTTTCTCTCAGTGGCCAGACCTGAAAGGCAGGTTGTGATGAGCAGGGGTTTGGCCTCTTCTCCCAGGCAACAAGCAGGACCCGAGGTAATGGCCACAAGTTGTACCAGAGGAGGTTTAGGTTGGACGTGAGGAAAAACTTTTTCTCCCAAAGAGTGGTCAGGCACTGGAATGGCCTGCCCAGGGAGGTGGTGGAGTCGCCGTCCCTGGCAGTGTTCAAGAGGCGGCTTGATGAGGAGCTACAAGATATGGTTTAGTAGCTCTGGCAGCAATGGTAGTGGGAAGACGGTTGGACTAGATGATCTTATAGGTCCCATCCAACCATGTGATTCTATGATTCTATGACCCAGGATTACTGTCAGTGTTACCTTTGCACGAGAGAGATCATGGCAGATTGGTCACATGCGTTGCCATTTGGCACCAGAACATTATGATAGTTTCTCTTTCCTATCTGGTGCCACAGAAATGAGAGCTCTGTGCTGCGGTGGTCTCTGGCTCATCAGCTAATGCCGCTCCCTGAAGCAGTGATCTTTGATCCAGGTCCTTTATCTTTTTGAAACTGTTGTGAGATTTGTTGCCCTGGTTTCAAAAGAATATTAAGGAGAATCACCCGATTCACGTCAGTAATATGAAATCTCTACAAGTTTCAAGAGGAAACCCAGGAACTTGAGAGTGCATAGACAAAGTCTGGCCGTTCAGAACCTGCTCCTCCTGCTAGTCTGCTCCTGTTCAAGAAGGCAGCCAGAGCTTCCATAGCCGTGATTTTGAACATGGTTTACCTTTACCAAGTTTATTCTTTCTGTAGGACAGGCTTGTTAGACTCTCGAGTCTGAACAAATTTTGTGAACCAACTAAAAAAGAGGATAGCGTAGAACTGTTGGTTTGGTTTTTCTTAAGCCTGCTTTACTGGAGAAAACCCAGAATGCTGCTTCATGCATTTGGTCTGGTGCTTTTACAGGGACTCAGGGAGAATCTGCCTCTTGCCTGAGACAGTAAATCAGCTGGCAGACATCCATTTCTGGCACTGCGCTACTTGTATTTTTCTGGCAGAGTCAAATATTGATGGGAACAACATAACTAGTTGGTTAAAGACAGTCATCGCTTGCAAAGAGGATAAATCCAGCATGGAAAGGATCAACAGACATGTCTGAGGAAAGGGTTTTGCTGCTGGTTTCCTAATGGCCCCACTGAAGCAGAATTAAAATGAGTCTGAAGCTGCTCTGCTTTCAAAGGAACTGAACCATTCTGGGACCAACTGAAGCTGGGGATGAAGCTGAGTCACAAAAACACCTTTGTGTGCCTGTTTCTCCCTAGCAGGTCACACTACTGCACATGCAAATGGAATTATTTGTATTCACACTGGGTCCCACTTAATTGGAGACTGACCTTGATTTTATTTTTAGCATTCAAAAGCCTTAAAAACCCTAGCTTGCTACATTAGGGAAGGTCAGGTTCCATTTTGTTGCCCTGGACAGTGCACCCTGCGTTATGCCTGCTCTGAGTTTCACGCCTTACGAGCCCCACAGAGGCACAGATAATTATGCTTAATGCAGGATGCATATAGTCTGCTCCAATGACATGTTTCAAGGAATATTTTCAGGTAATGACAGCACAACACACTGCACAGGACTATATTTTGACAAATTTCACTCCTTTTGGGGCTGGCAAATCATTTGCGAACCAACCCTGATTACTATGAATTTAATTATTGTTCATAAATATTCCCCAATTAGTTTCAATGAATAATTTTCAACCTGTTAGCCGTAAACAATTGATAGCTATGAATATTTGCTATTCATTACTGATGTGGTAAGACGGGTGACCGGGGTATATGTTATTGTTTCTGCATTTTTATTGGACAACTGTTTTAAAGAGAAGAATAATGAATCTTAATATGACTAGTGTAAAGAATAAAGAATCCAAGTGATAATTATCAAGTGAAAAAATACTTCTGTCAAGATTCTTGACTTGGAGATGGTAGGAGCCCAAGAATTAACAAGTCGTAATTAGTATAGCCTCACAAATCACAATGAACAACATCATTTTGCTCACAAAAGTGTTCTCAAGCCACTGCCCTTAAGTATTGTTTAAAAATCTACAGTGCCAGACATCATACAACATTCTTTTAACTATGGCAGCTATTGTTTCAAATGCTAAGAAAATTTACGTAGAAAGCAGAATTTGGTAATAGTCCTGAGCACTCAGAAATACACTAACGAGTCTTTGCAGAAATAGCTCTTCTTGACTGGTTATTACAACAGCTTCACAAGAGGATTGCCATCTTGCATAATTTAACAACAATGCTGTTAAACCTTGTGAAGTAAGCAAAGGAAGATGCTTAAAGTTTTTATACGGAGTCTCTACATTAGCACTACTAGGAATTAAAACCGTTACAAGGAATCTATTTGTTAAGAGTATCTGGGTTTTGAGTTTCACTCGCACAAGCTATGGTACCGATCTTGAAACTACGACAAGTTCTTGTTTGTACTGAACCTTCTTGGTGTAACCACTCCACCCTCCTGATCCTGATTTCATATGTTCTTCTTTTACATGGAGAGTATCTGCCAAAGAACTACGCAAAAGCATGACTTTCATGAAGAACTCTACATTAAAAATCAAGACTGCAAACCAAGCACCCAAAAGCTGGAAATGTCACTGATCTTGCTATTGATTCCTCCTGTCTGATCTGTCCACAATATTCAGTGTTTTGCCAAACAAAAAACTGACACTTGGAATACAACCCATCTGGTAACATCAAAAAGCAGTAATGCTGATGCCATTTATCATTAGTACCATCAGCTCAGCCAATTTATTTAAAAAAAAACGCTAGCCAGTATCTGCAATAATGGGAAATACACACTGTATGGACATTCCCTTGACCAGGACACGGATTCCTGGAGGGAATTTCTCCCCTGAGCCTTACAACCAAGACACAACCATGAAATTCAGCACTGGAGCTAAATCCAGCTTCTCTGAATGGCTGAATGAATGTGAAAGCAGCAACTTAAGAGTATTTACAGTGGATAACAATAACCATTGCAGTTAAATTACATCTTCATCAACCAAATTATGACCTAAAGGCAAGATTTAAACCCAGACAACTCTGCAGTAGAGAGGCTGTTTTGTTAAATGAGAGCTTGAGAAAATGTTAATGTGGTTTATCATACAAAGAACATCAACTTACAATAGTACAAGGAACAAAAAAAAAAAAAATTATGCAATTTATAAAGAAAGATTGTGAGGGAACAGTTGATGAATAAAGGGCATTAGGAATTAGGTATTCCAAGCATTTCTGAATTAAACATACTACAGTCCAACAAACTGAACAGGAACCCCAGGAGTTCACTTGCTGGACATGTAGCTGAGATTTGCCCTAATGCTGTGATAAGTGCCACATAATCACTCCGGAGAAAACTAGACATTTTCAGCAGACATCAGTGTTGGAAACCTGACAAATAGAGCCCAGTGCCACACACTGAGGAAAACCAAACCTGAACATCTGTTCATTAATTGATCCCTGTCCATCATGTGCTCTGTATGAGGCTGGGGCTCAGAGGCAAAATAGAATATGCTTATTTAATTAAAATCTCATCAACAGAGCCATAACATTGCACAAGCACCCCTGATTCTCTCTTTTCAAAAACATTAATGGCCTTGTCTTTGGATACTAGTAAAATTCTTTTAATGTACACAGAGAAGTGTAATCATTATACACAAAACCCCTCTAGGAGACGACCTGAGCTGGAAAAGCAGTAAAAATGAATCTTCACAAAGCTTGAATGTCACAACCTTCACCAGAGAAAAGCTTAATTTTACATCTTTCTATAAACCATCCATGTCACTGATTTCATCTAAAAGCTAAGATTAGGTAATGGAAGGGTAAAGTAAAGCTTTGATGTTTAGATTTTAGGTCTGGTTGCTAGAAGCACTGTAAATGGTTCTTCAATAGAAAAAGGTGAAGACAGACAATGGATTCATCCCTGAACAAGATGGCTAAACTCAAAGAAACCAACATAAGTGTACTTTGGCCTGTCAAAGTCAGCCATGTGAGGTAGATGTGCTATAGAAATGCGGGACTCGCCACACATTAGCAATCACAGAGGCACTCTAATCAGGATTGCACTTCAAACTTTTATCTCAAAAGCAACAAAAAGTGTAGGCTGTGTTTGATTGGGGTGAACGTTCCTTGATTTCATAGTGTCCTAAAACTTCATTCAAGGTTCTTCTGGAAAGGATAAAATAAAGTGGCATGCAGTAATTGCCTTGACGTCCTTCAGGAAAAATCAATAATGAATATGAGTGAAGGGTCAAGAAAGAAACAGATCCGCTACTGGGCTAACCTAGAGGGTTTAAATCAAACTAACTAGATGTGATAAACACTGAAGTCTTTCTCATCCCTGTATTGTAGCTGAACTTAGTTAATTATACTGCTCCTGAGAGCAAAGTGCTAATTACATCCTGGCAGAATCCCCAGGCGTAACAGGGTTGACACTGTGCACGCTTCCTCTGGGCACTCAGCTCTCTAGGGCACTGTGATCTGGACCCGTGGCATTCCTATCCTCTCAAGCCCTGCATCTCTTCCTCCACAGTGATGGGCAGTCACAACCAATTATGTGCTGAATAGACATTCCAACGACCAGGCAGACTGAAAACTCATTGCCTGCAAGAGTGAAGAAACGGTGAACTGGGAGGGGTAGAGGTGGGAGGCAAAAAGAAGGAAATTATAATTCGTTTGTCAAATGTATGGGCAGGCTGAGATGCCTCTGAAGAGCTGCCACTCGTCTTGCAGATGCTGCTGACGCTGGTCTCTAGGGCATGAACACACTTCTGAAAGCCTTAACCTTTACATTGGACATGCAAAATAGTAAGACATATGGCTTGTATTTTAAATCCCTCTGAGAAAGGGTAAAATCCTCTGGTGGCAGAATTTCATTCCAGGGATCCATCCTACGCTACATTGAAATATCATAGAATAAGTGCTCTTTTACTGCTTGAAACTTGGGATTACATTCAGGAAAAAAATATAAATATGGTTACCCAAGATGGCCCACACCTCCTTGACACCTGCACCAAGAGGGAAAACTGCTAGAGATTCTCTTTTCCCTCATTTTCTACTGAGCAAATTCCTCTGTGCTTCTGGGCACAGGAATAACCACTCTACACTCAAGAAAAATTTGTTTGCAGAGGCCCCTAATTAATGGCGAATACCACTGGATACCAATAAAATGAGTCCATTTCCCAAGAGTTCAGATACCGGCAGTAAGCCTTCCCTGCGAGAGTACAACGCTGATGAAAAGTCTCTTCATTTTGCAGCTCAGATACACACAACATTTGTTCCCCTGTTTTTCCAAAATGAACATACAGTCATCAGATGTAATTGTTTACCAAATTTGATACTTCTATATGGTGTCGTTCTGGAGCTTGAATAAGAGCACATAAGGCAGAACTGTAGCACAGAGAGGAGGAAAGGAATTGCTCGTAGAATCCAAACAAGCCTTCGTTGTACTTCATGTTCTTTCTAAAACACTGCAGTCTGGCTGTGCTTTCTGTACCTTATTAGCACCATCTAAGGGAAGAAAATGGGAATCACCTAAAGGCTGCATACAATCCGTAAGCAATGGTGAAATATTTTCACTGTGTTGTCAGAATATTTCAAATCAAGTGCGAAAAATCATATTTCAGTTCTCACATGACTTTAAAAAGACTGATTGAAATTATCAGGGGGAAAAAAAATTCAGAACATTATGATGTAATTTGCCACATGTGGCTTTCAAATTGAGCTTAATACTCATGCGCAGAAATAAGAAACAGTGAAGGTTTTTTGTCCACTAACACGAAGTTCCAAATTAACAGAAAAGGTGTGGAATATGGAGGCTTACAAAAGATTGAAATTATTGAAAAGAGATTGTAACTTTTTTTTTTAAATCAACTAATATGCACTTTGTTAGGAGACGAGGGGGAGTTGTTAAAGCCTTAAAATTAAAAGCTTGGATTCATCATAATGACAATTTGGTATCACAAAGAATCACCTAATAAATCAACTTGGAAAGCTGATACAGCTCAGCAGCTGGCTACAGGTGTAGAAATTACCATCTGGCCACTCAACGGGGCGTTCACTGTCTGTCTTTGGGTCTCTAACTCAGATACCAAGTTAGAATTTTATACTTCACTAGCTGACAGAGTCCCCCGGCTTCTGCCTGGGGCATGCTGGATGGCTGCTGGGAGGAGCCAAGGTCAGGTCCAATGCCATAGAGGAAACCTTCCACCTCCCTAACTGGCCTTGTTGGGGCCAGGGGATTCGTGAAGAAATAGTTGAGAGAGAAAACTGTGCTTGAGGAATACCCTTTGCTGAGGGGAATAAAGCAAAAGTGACTGACTTCTGAAAGCTGGTGTCTTATTCCAGATTTATATTTGCTATAACAAGTATATTTTGTGCTACCTTCTTTCTTTTTCAGTTCAATGCTGTCCAGCTAATTACTTATTTTATGTGTTTTCATCATAAATACTCACTATATGTTGGACGAAATTTGTGCCTTTACTCTGTCTTAATCCTTTTGTCACTGGACTTCTGTTTGTGAGTTCTGTCTTCATTTCTGTCTTAAATATTATGTATTAAGCAATTACAAATTATTACAAAGCTTTACCAACGAATATAGAAAAAAATTATCAGAATGGGAGGCATGCTGGCATCTGCTCCATTTGCAAAATACAGAGACAGCAAAACACAGAGTGAATAAGTGGAACACCTACACGAAGGAAAAACTATTATTAATAGGTTCTTCAATGTAACAAAAAATTATAAAATGAGATACAATGGCATAACACCAACGCCAGAGAAATTCAGGTTATAAATAAGACACAAAGCTAGCAAAGATGACAACCAACCACTGGAGACCTTTGTGCATTTTGTGTTGGGATCTTCATCATGTTCATTTTTGAAGCAGGACACGACATCTTTCCAAAAGCTCTACTCTGCTTCAATTAAGAATTAATTAATCTAAGTCCCCTTTTCTGTGTTATAAAGGAGGTCAGACTAAAAGATAACAGTGATAAAAAATAAATCGAATCCCTCTTACCTAGACTGTGAATAATTTTTCAAATATCTATCTTCTAGTTCAAACATGAACGTTTCCACATGTTAACTACTTGTCCTGTATTTACTCAGTAAAAGGTGCTTATTGAGTTCCTCATAAATGCAAAAACTTTATCTATAAATAACAACAGGACGATCTATTGCTTTCATGGTAATTTCCTGTTTTCAAAAAAAAAAACAAAACCAAAAACTTTCAGAAATGAATTTGTTTCTAGTACGTTACAATTTGAAATGCAAAATTCACTTTATGTGATGATTGTAAAATTTTCTTTTCAAATTAGATACCATAGCAAGCATTCTTTCCCAAAGGATTGTCCTCAGAATACACAGGGGAAAAGGAGAGGAGAAAAAAAAAAAATTAAAAAAAAAAAAAAAAGACATCAATGTAGTCTGACAGAATTTGTTTAAAGTCTAAACTTTTTCACAGATCTTACAGAACCAGTCTAGGTTCAATTTATAGGCTAATTCAGCATCCCTATAATGTAAGGGAAAAGGATGCAGGAGCTTTTACAGCTAGTCAAAAAAGAAAGACCTGAGGAGATGTCTACCTGAGCATCACATTCAGTCTTTTGCTGCAAACCAGCCCATTAATTTACTCGCTTTCATTTTGGCTGTCCCTATAACCAGGTGTGGATTGCAGGCAGTCAGCAAGGAAAACAAAATGAAAACAAGTTCTAAGTGGAACAGAAAGAAGCCAAAGAAAACCAACACAAGAAAAAAAAAGGAGCTGGTTCAATATGACAATTCAAGTCACCCTCAGAAACAATTTTCACCTGGCACAGCAACAGAGGGGACACAGCAACAAAGGCTGCATTTACTCCCGCAACAAGACACACTCTGCAGTGTTCTCCGACTTGAAAAAGAGAAGGACAATGATGATGAAGACAAAAATAGTTCAGTGGTGCAAAGGTTTACTAATGGTTTATCAGCCTTTTCATTTTCTGAGGCTCCAGCTCACATCTACCTAAGCACAGCAGTAAACATGTAAACAGCAGTAAACGGTAAACATGATGACAAAGCCATTGTCCCCAGCTTGCTGAGCATTGTGTGGGGCAAACACCAAAAGAGCAGATAAGCTGAGCCTGATTTCTAGGAGATGCCATTACCAGAACCAGAACTTGCTGTGGTTTCCTAGCAGAGAGGGGAACACAGGAATTACTCTTCCTATGTGTTAAACCTATTTGGTGTCCATCTCAAACAGAATGAATGTCTTTATTCCCTTTACCTGTTTTGTCACCAGAATGTGCCTGTTACTTTGGCCAGACTTTTTCTGAAGGTAAACAAAAAGTCTTTGTCACCACATTTCTTGGCTGACTAACTTTTACTGAAGTTCATTTGCAGCAGCAAGACTTCAGCCAACATTGCACAGTTTGAGTTAACAGGCAAACCCATCGTCTTTCCTCCTTTCCCCAAATCTGAGTCCCCGAAGGATCACAAGGGGCCAGAGGTCTTCCAGTACTCCCGGACCTGAGGACAGCCTCTGGGCTGTACCTTCACATCACATACCACAACACAGCAATATAAAGCTAAACATGCTCATGCATGCAGCTGCCACCTTTTCTGAAGCATTGGCTTGGCAATCCCTGCCAACCTTGTCAAGAGTCCAGCACTGGGATGGGATACAGGGCTCCCAGTGGGCTCTTTGCCATTGCAGACAAACCAGTCGCTCTCCTAGAACGCTACTACTGATTCAGTTACCTCTGTTCGAGGAAAAAAGAAGGTACTGTGTGATATATAGCAGCTAATACAGTGAAACAATTGGGAAAACACTAGGAAGTCTAAACAACACAGCAGCAGAGGAAACAGAAATGATTTGTGCCCTTTTGTATCCATGCAGGATCCAAGTTCATTACCAGAGCGTGTACCTGCTCAGGATGCTGTATGCTACACAACGTATATGATGTTCTTTAATCTAACAAAAGGTGTATATCGCGCTTCCTTTGGGGAACAGGTTTTGTATTAATACCTACTTGCAAATTACTAAGAACATTGCTAGTGCTATAAAAATAATACACTGGACTAATAACAATAAGTTGTACTTGTGAACACACTGAAGCTTGATCAACCCAAAGTTCATGCCGCAGCAAAGATTTCATTTCCACTTGAAAAAGTAGTAGGATGCTCCTCTCCAACGGGCGACAGTGAGCTTTTATAAACTGTTTTATATCTATCAAAATTATGTTCATCGTTGAAGAATTGCATTGACTTCAACTCCTTAGGTTGTTCTAAGAGCACGTTAGCTTTATTACCTTAGATTAGCTTTGCAGATTGCACTCACAGTACATTTCAGTTAACAGCTGAGCAACCCACATCTTGAAACATATCATTTCACGAATCCCCAGACTTGCAAAACTACCTTCTCCTGTACACTGAAACAGCTCCAGCGAAGCTAATGCATCTTTATTAATTTGTGCCAAAACATAAGGATTATTGGGAAATTTCGACCCCATCAAAGTCAATTACAATTTCCTCTGGCTTCAACAGAGCCAAGATTTTGCCTCTAATTTTAAAACTCCTCCCTGCTTCTCTACACCATTTTCTTTTTGTGTAACCAGATCAGCTTCATCCAGCTATTTTCATGCACCCAGCTGCTGTTCAATAAGCTCTACATAGATATTTATAGGAATGAAAGGGGCTGCCTTACGATGATTCAGTAACTCTAGAATCCCCGCCACACTTGGAAAATCTTTTTCTCCCTCTCTGTAACATAAAGTAACTGCTGTCAACTGAACTGAAGAGACTAGAGTCGGTGAGGTAAGATGAATGTTGAAAAGATAAAAATTGTGACTGGATGATGACTTGAAAGACATAGTCCAGCCTTTATAAGCAAAGCTGAAAATGTAAATGGACAAAAACTGAAAGTTTGAGGGTGAAGATTAGAAGTGAGGAACATTCATTATCCTTCCTGCTAGTCTCTTGCACAGTAGTGCTGGTACATGTTCGTGGGACTAAGCTGCAGAAGAGACAGCCTTGCCCTCCCTGGAAGAAAGAGCCTCATTCAGCAAGAACATTTATTTACTGCCAAGCATGGATCACAGAATGGTTTGGGTTGGAAGGGACCTTCAAAGCCCATCCAGTCCAACCCCCCTGCCAGGAGCAGGGACATCTCCAACCAGATCAGGTTGCTCAGAGCCCCGTCCAGCCTGGCCTTGAATGTTTCCAGGGATGGGGCATCCACCACCTCTCTGGGCAACCTGGGCCAGTGTTCCACCACCCTCAGCGTAAAAAATTTTTACCTTATATCCAGTCTGAATCTGCCTCCCTGTATTTTATTTTCTCATTCCATTACTCCAGGGAGGACATTTGTAGGGTATACAGTGTCTACAGGTATTTTAATAAACAGTGTGAGCAACAGAAAAGCCCTCAAGTTCAAATAATAGCTAACTTCAGACATGGGAGTCCCTGTACAGCTCTCGGACTGGATTTTCTCTTTGATTTCTTATCTAGGTAGTTCTAAAAATACAGACAAATACCTAAGATCCTCTCCTGAGAGAGGAGGATTGTGGGAGCCACTATCTAATCAATCCAACCCTAGTGCATGCAAGCCACATACTTAAGTTTTATGCAGGTGCTGTAAATTTCTCCATCAGAGACTGTGGTGCTCAGAAGATAGAGCCACACAATTTCAAATCCTATTATTTGTTGACAGGATTTATGAAAGTCCCTCCCACGCACTAGTCTGAAAGTTAGGCACCTCATTTCTTCCCCCAGTTCCTCAGGCATCAACCTGTGGCCCTTAGCTATGCATCCACACATGTTGGCTTACTTAATTTTAATTCTGCCATTTCCAGTCACCTGCGGAGGGAACTCTGCCATCACTTCATATTATCTTTGAAGCCTCCATATTTGTTCCCTTTTCTATTCTTCTTCTTTTCTACTCCAGTGTGTGTCACAAGCATGCTGACATGAGCTGTAGAGCAGTCTATGCCTTAGATCTCTTCGGGCTCTCCTAATTACAAGCCTTCATAGGACTTGTTTTTCTCTTGATCACTACAAAAAAGATCTGTTTGGCAGAGAAGCCAAGAAGTTACTTTGTTCATCCCAAAGCAGGGCAAGCTATACATATACTACTTTTAACAGATATTTGGCTAAGCTGACCTTAAAGCGCAGCAATGAACTCCTCCAGGCAAGCAGAGTACTTAACTACACTTAGTATTAGAAAAGTTTTCTGAGATGTGACCTTGTCTTAGAAAACTGTGATAAGACCTCCACAGCACCACAGAAGAATGAACAAATCCTGCACCTTGAAGACAGCTCTTGGATTCTCCTCAGCGTTACCTTTGCCTTTGCCATGGTAAGGTAATGTCAACTTACATTTAGTTTGTGATAGAAAACCTGTAGGCTTGGTGAACTTATAATCCCTAACTAATTATTCCCTGTTTAAGCATTGCACTTTTGGTTTTTTCCGTTGCACAAGTATTTAAAGACTTATTAATTGCCAAACAGTTCCCACATCTATCAAGAATTCTGATCCTTTTCTGTAAAGGACTCTGCAGTCCCTTCTAGTTGTCACAACCTACATAGTCTATAAAACAAACTCAATTCCAGTAGCCAAGACCTTGATGAAAATATAGAAGTGAACCAGACCAACAACCAGAGTTCACTTAATATATGTCCATGACATGACGTGGCCATTGACATCAAAGATTGATTGCAGTGTAGCTTTCAACCAGCTGTGGACATAAACTACAGTGATTTTGTCTGGAAAACACTCCCTTTCTGTTTCAGGAATGGCATGCTGCTTGCTTCTTGTATCCATCCAACAACAGAGGACATGAATTTATCATGACAAGAACCTTGTACATATTTAAGGCTGGCTCCCTCCCTGCAGTCTGCTTAGGTGCATTTAGCCTGGCTGAGTATCACGTTCCTCCTAGAGTATATTCTCCTCTTCCTGAGGTCATCTCTAGACTTTTCTTTCAAACAGATTTCACACTTAGAGCACACAATACAGTGCTCTTTTCGATCCTGACTCTCTACCAGGTCACAAAGCATTTTCATCCACTCTTTTAATAGAACTTGCAAAAGAAGTCCTGCTTGACTGGTTTCAGGGCATCTATTGCCTCTTGGACAAGCAGTTGCCCATCCACTTCGACCACAGCCAGTCGTAATCTGTTTCACAGAAATCCAAAAACATTCAACAGGAACCACTGGGTTTTGCCTGGATGTAGAGAGCAAAGTCACGTGCAAAGCACAGTGCCTGGGGGGTTCCTGCTGAGCTGAGCTGACACAATGCAGAGTGCTCAGGATAAGAGGTTTTAAAATTCCATTTTGCAGTATTTCCTGGGAAGATCCACTCATGCTCTTCAAGAGTATTACACAAACTTGGAGGAAAAATTACCTCTGTGTCAGGAGATTATATACTGATATCTATGGAAAGGGAAGGAAAAATCGCCCATCTCACCCTATTTAGTGAAAAAAATCACCACTAGAGAACGTACATCAAACCCAGTATAGGTAGCCTGTCACAACGTTTCTCCATTTCACTGCTTCACACAAATATTCAGGTACTCCATTTGCCCCTCCGCGTAGGAAGAACTTACATGAGAAAGGAGCTTAAAGAGAGCAGCGCAGAGCAGACAGCAGTTTTTGTCACTCTCTAAAGAAATCTTTTTCTTTGTATCCTGTCAGTTTAGGCAGAAAAAACATCGTGCACCATCTCAGCTTTTCCTGATTCACTGCTTTAAGCTGCAGTCATTGTCTCAGGCATTCTCCATCTTTTTCCGTACTTATTGACAGGAAAAGACAGCAGCTTCCAAAAAGCCGTACTTTGCACATCTCGGCACATCTGCCTTATTCTTCGACACAGTTCAGTGTCATCTTTGCCCTTTGAGGCCATACCTTTTGAATTTTCTTGTTTTCTTCTGTCACCTCAAAGTGCTCTAAGCAGACTTCAGTGAAGCTGAAAACTGTGGTACTGAAATTAAATTATTTCCTTCACAAATAATATTTCTTTAATATTCAATCCTTCTTGATCAACATTTGCCATTGAGGAGTCTACCTGAGCTTTGCAGGAGCAGCCATGCCACAGTGCTGGCACCCTTGGTGACAGCAGTAGTTTGCCTCTATAATTTTTTCTCTCCATCTCCTGAAATTATGCATTTCTATTTCCAGACTGTTCTTTCTTAGTTGTGGATCACATCCTTGTTCAGTCCAGACACTTCAAAGCATATTCTTACCTTGCATCTTGTAACTCTAATGCTCAGTAGATACAAATCGTTGTTGCTGCATAGATTTCAGTAATTTTTATTTTCTACAATCTCTATCTACTAAAAAGAGAACGTAGGGAGTGTTTTACTGGTCCAGAACTGAATTCTCAGTTTCCTGAAATCTGTAGTCAAAAGCAGCCAAAAGTAGATTTTAAAACAAACTGAAAATGGATTCATTAAAATATCAAGAGTTTATTCCAAAGCACGTTTTCCTCCAAACACCCGTTTTCCCCAGGGCAGTCCTGCCTCTCGGTGAACTCTCACTGTGCCTTACACCCACTTCTTGAGAGCTGCTGCTTTCTCTCCCACACTTGACTCTCTGATCTGGCTGGTGAGGAAGGAGGCAGCCCTTAGTCAGTCCAGCCCGTCTCAGCAGGTGGCTTCTTTACTACAGCCATCTGCATGCTGTACCACAGCCAGCTAATCTTTTTCTTCGTTGATGCATACGGCTCTTATTTTGAACCTGGATCCTCGGGAGCGAGATGTAATTGTGCACACTAATTGTGTAGTGGGGCTGGAGCACGGGCACAGCTTCCAGGTTCCCGTTCGGCTCAATCCACCTGCCGGACACCCATGTTCACCAACCCAGCAAGAGACGGCTCCGTGACCTACAAACAAGAGCTCTGCATCCTCATGGCCTGCTGAATGGGAGTTTATCACGATTCACATCCAGAAAGCTTGAGGCCACACTTATACACAGCAGAGGGAAAATCGGAGCTGGGAGCTGCGCATGTGAAGTCGTGGGGCTCTGAATACGGTATTGGATGACTTGTTTTGAACAAGTAGGGGGGCGGGGAAAGAAAAAAAAAAGATACTGAGACAGAGGAGAGGAGGAGACAAGTAAATCATATTAAAGGAAGAGAAGGTACATTCATTCTTCATAGCCAGCTTGCCTGAACTAATCAGCATTTTCCTCTTCATTTGTATTTATTTTGCAAAAATCCATTTTATTCTCATCTGATTCAAATTACTAAAGAATAAGCGGCTTGGGTTCCAGTACGTGGCCTGATAAATAGTTGCCTTAGTCTTCAGCAGTCTGCATCTTCATATACAAATGGCTGAAGTCTCCCAGCCTTGAAAGAGCTGTCTTCATTTCCGAGATTGCCACGTCGTGATGCCCGGATCATCTTCAGCAGCGTTACAGGGCTGGTTAGAGCAGCACAGTAAACGGCTCTGCACCCAGCGAGACTCCTGCCTACCCCTCAGCTCGGCTCTCGCTGCGTTGGGACACACACGAGTGCTGCACTGCTGACAGCCCTAACACAACGTTTCTCAGACTCCAAGGAAGGGACTCAAGGGCCAGGAGGAGAGCTAGAGAAGTGCTCCATTCAGAAAACTGCATGAGCTATGGTGGGGAGAGAGGGATCGAAGAGAGGGAGTAGTTGAGTTCACTTGCAAGGGGAACACTGATCAAATTTTGTCAAAATCTATGTTTCATGTGACGCTTTCCTTTTCTGCAAAGAAGAAAGGTTCACACTCTACACGTAGGCACTCCTGAAGCAATTTTGCTAGAAGTAATTTTAGCCCTGCTAAAGTCTGCCTGGTTTGATTCATTTCCCCACAAATGTGTTGATGCATTGTTATTCCAATCACGTAAGGCCCAGGATAAGCAAGTTTGGGCCAGGTTTGCAGTGAGGAGACAAGACTTGCACAGCTAGCTCAATGCTAGCTAACCACAACATAAAACACACGCCTGCCCCTTGCTTAGGTGGCCCCTTCCTAGTTCCAGCTCCTGGGAATTTAAAACAGGATCTGTCAGACGCATTGCGGGATCTCTCTGTGACCGAACGTGAGCAGGGCAGCGGAGGTCTCTCAGGTGATGGTGGCTAAAGTCTTGAGGAACTTCTTTGCCTTTCAGTAGGGTTGAACAGACTATCGTCTGTCCCTGGAGGACATGTTCAGATTTCTCTCCTGTATTTCCTCATTTGTTTTCTCAAGGTCTTTGAGACTCCTACCATATCTAATCAATAGGCAAATACAGCAAAATCTTTTTATACAGCCTAGCTTTTCTACCTTATTCTTCCATAGCCTTACACCAAAGACAAAATTAAAATAAACTTCTTTTCCTCCCTCTGAGTAGCTAGATTTCTTTCTTCATTAACACTGTGCAATATATCCTTTATTTGCAGCATCACCAAACTTGGAGAATTTTTCTGGTAATACAATTACAAAGTTTGTTTTAAAGATGAAACACAGGGATTTCACCTGATGAAAAGTTCAAGCCTGCAGCTTCCTCCATTTCTCAGTCCGATCCTGCAGGTTTTTTACTGAAGGAGACCTCTGAAGTTCAAATGGGAATTTTGAGTAAGCAAGGATTCATCGTGAAATATGGCTTCAAATTCCTGCTATCCTGTCCAAGGCACCATAAATTGCTCTCACGTTGGGAGTCTGATGAAGATAAAGGGAAAGGAATCCTCCCCTCAGTCTGGCATCCCCGTGCTGCTAATGAGATGTAAGGGTTCTAGCAGCAGCCAAAGCACCTATCTACCCTCTAAAGGATGCGGTTTCAGTGGGAGCAAAGCTAAAACAGAATTAAACACTGTCACACTCCCCGTCTTTTATGTACATTGCTGAATATTGACCTAGTGTCATGTCAACTAGGTTTGCAACCTATTGCAGCTCACTCCCTACAGAGAGGAAATCTCAATGACAATACTCAGTTGAGGGCACATCCAGTACAGCGTAGTCTTGATTCCAGTCAGTTTTAGCAATTCTCCTCAGTTTCAGACTTTTCACTTCCGAATAATCTGTGTCACCAAACGAGTCAGAGTTTTTCATCCGGGTGACATTATTCAGGGCACAAGCTATGCCAGTGACCATGTTACTTATCTTAGTTTACAAGTGCAACACAAGAAGTTTATTCAGCTAAAGGAGTCCTATTTCCTGTTCCGAACATAGAATCATAGAATGGTTTGGGTTGGAAGGGACTTCTAAAGGTCATCTAGTCCAACCCCCCTGCAAGGAGCAGGGACATCTCCAACCAGATCAGGTTGCTCAGAGCCCCGGCCAACCTGGCTTGGAATGTTTCCAGAGATGGGGCATCCACCGCCTCTCTGGGCAACCTGGGCCAGTGCTTCACCACCCTCAGTGTGAAAAATCTCTTCCAAATGTCTGATCTGAATCTACCTCCCTCTATTCTGAAACCATTACCCCTTGTCCTATTGCAACAGGCCCTACTGAAGAGTTTTTCCCCCACCCTTCCTGTAGGCCCTTTTAGGTACTGGAATGCCGCTAAAAGGTCTTCCCAGAGCCTCCTCTTCTCCAGGCTAAACAGCCCCAGCTCTCTCAGCCTGGCCTCACAGGAGAGGTGCTCTTCTATTCACATACGTCCTGCAGACACAATCTCTTTTCAATATGCATTAGGGTAAATTAGGATTCTTTTAAAAGTGGTGAATTTGGAAAAATCTTGTGAACTCAAAACCGGGCCTTACATTTCTAGTGCTGATGGTCTTAGTTATGAACTGAAATTTTGCTGTCCGTTTTCAGTTCTCCAAGCTACTCATTATAATCAGATTACACAGCTAAAAAATGCCCTGTTTTATTACAGAGTCATTTGCTGCAATCACCATGTATTCACCATCTCTGGTGTCTCTACACGTTATCTTACAGTCTCACATTTTACTGTTAACAACAGGCTGTGTAATGGAACCAGAAACTCAGAGAAGAAAACATCAACATAAATTAGCTGTGGGGCAAATGGAGAAAGAGGGAAAGCAGTTATGAAAATGCCCTAAAAGCTTGTTTTATAAAGAGAGCATGCAAATATTATACTATAATACACCTGAAGATAATTGCATTTAAAATTTCCACCCCTGCTGGGTTGCTGAGGAGACAAACACCCCTGAGCTTCATGTAGCCTAGTCACAAACACCAACCCAAACTTTAATTAAAAAAAAAAAGATGGAGGAAGAACAGGAGAAGAAGCAGACAATGAGGGAATATTTGGCACATATACTAAGTGCAAAGTCAAAGCTTCAGTCATGGTAGACCTGCCATCAGATTGCTGGGGAAACATAATAAAAAGGCTATCCAGCTAGAAAAATTAAGTACATCTTACATAAGAAACAGGGCAGGTAGTGGTGATGGAGCATTGGTTTTGTCCCAAGTTAAATTTGACAGCGGATAGCATCCAGAATGAGGGAACGGCTCAATTAAAGCAGGAAGGAAGGGAATCACTTCAGAAATGGCAAGACATACACTGTCAATCTACATGTCATGAACTTGATAACAATGAAGAAATACTCAGTTTTCCGCATGGTCTGGATGTCTTTCTACCACACAAAGTAAGGTATGCTGTGCACACTGCTGATGCCAAGACCCATGCAAAAGTCCCAGTTACTGTTTGCATCAACTAATGACCTGCTTTTTTCACAATAGTATATTCAAAACGTTACCAATAAAAGCATCTCCTCGTGCTTTGACAATGCTCAGCATACTCTATGTCCTTGTTCTTGCTATCTCCTGAACCTTACCCAGCCCATTTCCCACCTACCAAGTGGCTCTGCATCTTTCTATTCACTCCCAATCTCTTGTCTCCACTACTGCCTTCTCTCCCTGCTGCTTCTCTCTTCACCTTTTCCCATGAAACCCTCTATCTTCACAAGACTGTTCATCACTCAGCCCCACACTTTTCCAGTCTCACCTCCTAAACACCTTCTTATAACAGACACAGCAACTTTGTTTTCAGAGAAGAGTTGGTAATGATGAGCAAAGCTCTCTAATGCTTAGTGCCTCTAGCTCAACTAGAAAAGTGTCCCAATATTTCCAATTTCTCCTCTTAAAAGTCATCAAAAGGAAACCTTGGCACAAGATAGGGAAATCAGCAAGCAATCTAGTGTCCTTCGCTGAGATTGTTGACTTTCCAACACCATTGGATTACATAGACTGGGTGCCTTTCAGGAAGATGACAGTCTTACTAATGCAAGTAGTTTACAGTTGATGCTAAACATGTAAAAGTAAGTTAATATTTAAAATGATTATATGTTATATACATTTAGAGAACTGGCTCTTGCAGTCATGAATGAAATATGGCAGCCTCATACTTCATGCCAACAAGAGTTCTCAGGGAAAAGCTATTGTACGAAACTACTAGTAGAGACTTGAATCATTATTAAACCAGTCAGGAAAGAAGGAGCTTAAAGTGGAGGTGATGCATCAGAGTCCTCTTGCTTCTGAAGCTCTAGCAACACATGCTGATCGCCTTCAGATTTCCAGTTTCCAAGTTTGCACAAAACTCAGTGAATAAAATCTTCCCACGCCACAGTGAAATCCTCCACGTTTCCACCTGTATGCTTGCAGTGGAACACCAGGACAAAAAAAAAAAAAAAAAAAAAAAAAAAAAACCAAAAAACAACAACCCATATTTCAGATAAAATCCTGCTAAGTTTATCACTTTGAAGGAGATATTGTTACCATTGTCACTTATTAAAATAAACAGATTTTGACAGCTGCTTCATTTGATCACAAGTACAATTAGGACTTTTAAATGATCCTTGTTTTGAGTCTCATTTTTAAAACACAACACAGATCGTGTCCATTGTGAGAAAGCATTTGTAATAGCTGACTGAAAATCCAATGGTGATTTTTAGTATTTGAATAAGTGAAATAAACTAAGATGACAACTCAGTAGCAAAAAATCTTTTCCAAATTATTTTTGCACTGCTTGAAAATCAGCTTCGTACCAAAGTAATAGTGAACAGCTTATATACATCCTCAACCATTAGAGCCATATAGGAATCTTCTTAAATATATGCTCTAATTTTTAAGAAGTATGATCATATACTTGAATTTAAATAGTCACAGCTGATGTAAAATGTCCCTCACTGGTATGTGGCAGCCATTTTAGGTATTCAGGTTGTTTTGTTGTTTTCTACTAGTTTTTATACAGTAGAAATACAAATACTTGAAGTACGGTGAATCCCATCGGCATATCATAAACATAGTGCAGCATTTCAGGACAAGAAGTGATTTTCTGATTTTCCTTTGAAGAGAACATCTTTGTTTGGGGTTTGGTTTTTCTTGTTAGATATGATTATAAAAAATAAATTAAGAAGAAAATCAAGGATAGAACTGTAGGACCGATATCCAAACTTTTACCAAGAATGTTTTGCCCTTTCACCACACTAAGGCACTTGAAGCATTTTGAAACATTACTAAATTTAGTTTCTCAATATCTGTAAGAAAAGTATGAAAAGTGTATATTATCCCCATTTCACAGATGAAAAAATTTATCTTCAGTGATCTGTTGGGGGTCACTCAGGAAGCCTATAGAAGATCTGAATATGGACACCTTGCTGCAGAGCTCCTTGCCCTTCACCTCCCTTCCCAAAACACATCCCATCTCCCTGGAGATGGGAGGACAGGATGAATCCATGTAATGAGAGTTTATAAGGGCAAAGATGATGCAAGTCCATCTAATGACAACATATAGCTTTTTTTTGTAGCATTACCTTGGGAAGTTATTTCTTAAACTAGATCTGACCATTAATTGTGTAGGCAGCGCTACGGTTTCTAGCTCTGTAGTAGCTGAACTCACAATTACTATAGTTTTCAGACTTTGTCCTCTTGAGCCAAAACTATAGCCTATAATGCTTCGATTTTAGCTACCTACTTGAGAGGTAAGGAAGTAGAACAGGAAAACCATAGGAATCTGAGGAATTAAAGTTAATTTCCATTTAAATTCCAAGTTACTTGGAATTGTATTGTGCGAATCCTAACCAAATAATGAAAGGATGAGATTTAGAGGTTCAGCCTGAATACCTTCCCACAGCTGCACACAGCCTAAGCTGCAATGCAGTCCTGTCTTTCCCAGTTCCTGCTTTTTGATCTCAGTCAAGATAATTTGTCCCATTTGTCCCCATATCCATTTTAAAACTGGGCAAAAGATACTAGTTTTTTTCTGGCTTTTAATTGAAGCACATTCCTGCCTGTCCTCATCCCGTCATTGATTATTCCTTTTCTACCACAGCAAACCCGAACTATTACACTTTTAAGGCCCTTCATGGTTATGGATCCCCCACAGATCATTTTTTCTTCTGCATTAATTAATTTCTTCTCACCTGGGCACTGCCAGTGATGGCAGCCCTCATTCCTCAACAACCAAATTTTCCTGGAAGTACCTTTATGCTTTTTTAGCAGTTTCAGAGGAGTTTCCCCAAAAAGCGTCCATATTCCTTCAGCTCTCACCTTGAATTTCACCTATGCTGTGATGCTGATAAAGCACCTGACAGTAGTTTTTGTGTTGTGACTTGTCCCTATTATGCCAATGATGATAATTTCCCTGTTATCTGATGCTCATCCATTGTGTTGTGTTCACCTATTGTTCCTTGTCATGTTCATAGAGCCTCCCTGAAAACTCATTTAACCCAGTGTAAAGGCTCCCACTGCTTTCAAAGGCTTTGGATCAAGCTCCTGGATGCTAAGTCTTTTCCATTTTATAGGCACACTTAGGAGCACAGTGGGGTCCCTGTCCAAGTGAATTGTACATCTGACAACATTTTACCCTTCCTTCAGCCTGCATCTCCATGGTAGCTAACTTCCTTTTGGTCCTGGATAAGGGGTGAAGACATGAAATAGAACGCTTTTTTTTTTTTCATTTAAAACTAAATTTAAAATAAAAAGAGAAGTTCTTTAAACTTTATTTTGAGGACTCTTAAGCTTTGTTCCATGCAGCTTTTCTTTTATTCTAACCCATTTATCCATTCCTACTTTAAATATTCACTTAGGTAGCCACTCAACTAATTCAACTAACTTTGAATTAGAATAGCCCCATCCCACAAGTCCCATCCAAAGCCCCTACTGAACCTAGACTTTTTTTTATTCAACACCTACCCCAAAACACAAACATAAAACCTTCTCAAACCTGGGGCAGAATGACCCCATTTCTGGCAGTGACCTCCTTAAACGCAGAGGTGTAGGACTGTGCAGAGTCACACAGAAATTTCTATCTAAGTTAGGACACTGACTCCAGATTTCTACACCCAATATTTCAAAGGAAATGTGTGCTCCAGATGCTGATGGGGAAAACAGGAGGCCCCTGTGCAAAGACACACAGAGGACTCGCTTCCACCACCTCCCAGTTCCAGGCAGAGGTAACCCAGAAAGGTCCTCCTTATCTCCCTGTCAACCATCAGCAAAAGAACGGCAAATTTTAAAATCAGTTCTGGAAGAGTTTGCAAGTTGGCACAAGAGCCTGTAATGGCTCTAAACCTTTAACATTATTTTAAGGCTATATTTAAATATATATGTGTCATTTAAAATAACTCCCCTGCCCTCCTCCCATTTGCTATTATTCATTTCAGCACCGATGCAACAGCCAAATGGTTTACCAGCCTGTGTCGCTAACACTTGCATAATAACTTGAGATCTCACAACCCCTCTATTTATCAAGCAACAATGTTACCAAAAATAACTATATGCATCGCTATAAGGGGAGCTGGGGAGGGGGAGAGGGGGAAAGGGGATGGGGAGATTTGTCAATACGCTTTGAAACCTGCAATAAAGAGCTAGCGTGGAAGCTTTCACAGTGTGTAAGTCACTTTTCCTGATGGGGCACTTATCAAAACGTGGAGCCAGAAAAAGAGGGGCCACACAGGCCCTCGTACGTGGGGCTCCCACTGTGCAGAGAGGTGCCAGGAGTCCCGTCATCCAGAGCGATGCCACCACACATCTCAATACAACCAGCAGCAAGTGAAATGGGGGAGACTTCTCGGGCAAGATCCACAATATCAGCATAACAAACCCACAGAAGCCCCTTCCCCATCACATCCTCGCAATCTGGCAGCGATCGCTCTTCCCCTTGCTACGCACCTATTCTTAATACCATTAATTCACAGCAGATTGATGGGGGTTTAGTGCAAAATGCAGCAGGTTAATCAAGAAGGAATGTCACTGTCATGCCCATTGTCCACTTACTGTGTTTCTCATGTGTCTCTGTGTGTGTGTTTGTGCGTGTCTGTGTGTGGCTTTTCTTTTCAAAGCCTGAGCATTCCTGGGGGTGGGAGGGAAGGAGGAAGGGAGGCAGCAGCTCTTTAGAAAGGCTGCTTCATCTGTGAAGTTTACAAAATACCATCAGCATTGCTGAACTAATGAATAACAAGAATGTGTTGTCTCTAGCTTTTATGCAGGCTGCTCTGAAAAGATTCAAAACTGTGTGGGACCTGCAGTGTTGATCTGCCTATTCCAGGTACAGCTTCAATGATTTTTATCTCAGCTTGGAACACAGAGTGTGTTCTGATACTAATACTGATAAAAACATAAAGGCTGATGCCATCTGCCATGGCAACTATCAAGATGGCAGCTGCTTTTCATCAGCTTTATCTGAACTTTGCATTAATGGGAATTCAGACACTGTGGGTGCGTTTTCAAAAAGGACATAAAAATGATAGCACTCCTCTGAATAAAACCAATTCGTCAAATATCAACCTACTCTCATCTCCTTTATCTTTCTGGTAAGAAAAGTGAAAAGGGGGGAAAAATTCCATGTGTGCTCTCTTTAGATCACCTTGTCTCTTTATCAGCCCTACTGTCTGATGCCAGTGGCATTAGACGCTTCCACTCACACAGAAGCAGCAGCAGGGCTGTAACCCTGAGAGGCTCTGACTTTGAATCCCAGCACTGGCATCGCTGCCACAAATGGGATTCAAATGCGCCGTGTCTGAGGGCAGCGCAATCAACAAAATAGCACACTAGTGTTCAGAGCCTACCGCAGGTAATAACAGAGGCTTTTCCCAAAGAAACAAAAAAAAAAAAAA
>WHYT01014186.1:83615-142229 GCA_009806455.1 Tetrax tetrax
TTTTTTTTTTTTTTCCTCGGCAACAGTTTACAGCAGGTACACCTTCTCCATGTTCATTAGCAGTGCTAGAACATGACAATTCACTACAGAAAAGATGCTAATTGCAGCACACGAGCTTTGTGTTGCTGGCTATAAAAGTATATACGAAATATAAATATAAGATGGTAGTATACCAACATATTAGAATGCTGTTACACTTCTACTGATTTTGCTATTTTCCAGAAGGTTATTTTCCCTGAATTTTTTTCCTCTGCTAATTAAATCTTTATTTGATTTATTTTTTTTGGTTTAACTTAGCATCTGGTGCTCTCCTTCTCAGAATAAATTTTATTGAATTTTAAGTAGATATAGATATATAATGGATGTATCTAAACAAAAAAATTATAGAAAACAATGACGCTAAACTGTACATACACTGGAATCCAAAAATTTACAAAACATGTTCTCAAAAGAGTGTTTGTTGCTACTACAGATAGCATTGGCAAGTAAGACTGAAATGCTTGAATGTTAGTGAAAGAAAGCCTAATTAGAAAGCAGAATTAGACATAGAAAGCAAGTTAGACAGAGAGAGGACAAGGACTAGAGACTGAATTGTGCAAAATACTGGGTGACTTAAGCTTTCCAAGAAGTCAGTGGCAGTGGAGGGAGCTCTCTGGCATCGCAAGTCGAGCCCCAAAGGACCAAGTTTGCTCAAAGCAGGAACAGCAGAACAAATCATCAGCCATTGTAAATCAGCTTAGCGTCACAGCCGTCAAAGCTGGGTCTGAGCTGGGCAAAAGGCAGTGGCAGCTCGCTGACTTGCTCGTCATGACTATTTGGCCCAGAAGCTCTCAAGGTGGATAGGAATCCACAGATCCACATCTAAATTAAAATTATGAACTGCATCAGTAATAATGCTGCCCATTATAAAATATTTTTGTTCCTTCTCAGTATTTGATTCTGGAAAAAAAAAATATTATTAAATACTGATTCTGCCACAACAACATGATTGTTGGAAGCTGGGGAGGAGAGAAACGGCTGAGAGACACAAGATATCATTGTATTCTCCCTCTGGAATCCACCGTTTCAAATATACACTCATTTTCTCTTTCTGTTGTTGTGTTCTGCACTAAATGAGGCTAGTAGGCAGGGTAAGACAACCTTCATTTCAACAATATGAAAAGCAAGAGAAAAAAAAAAACTCTACTAAATTGCACTACAGAAAAAAAGTAGTGCATAAAAACCAAGCCTTCTCCAGATTTTGTTTTCCAGTCCTTCCAGTCCAACCCAGATCCTCAGTTACTGCTGGGACGCTGTTGGGGCACTTAAATTAAGGGAGTTATGTAAATTCAAATGAGTTTCATTTCAGCAAAATTCCCCTCCCTAAAACTAAAGCATAAAAAAATGTTAACTGATATCTTTATCTAAGTTCTTAAAGGGTGACGAAAAGCTGCAAGGCAAAGGAGACCACATGGAGGTCTTATCATCTTCTAATAGCTTCCTCCAAATTATGTTTAAGACACCCTCATATACCTAGAAGGAATATGAAGAACTTGAGAAGCCTGAGCAATGAGAAGCTTGATCTACTGAAACTTCTGTTATCCTTATTACAGGGACAGGAGATTTTTTGTCTCAGAGCCTTCAGTCCCACAGCATTTTTAGTCACTAAAAACAGTTATCTAAAAAAAAAATTAATTGCTTACACTAGAAATTAACAGCAATAAAACAAAAGTGTAGAAAAAAAAAAAATGAAGCTAGGAAAGCAAAAGCAGAGCTGACATCACGCAGACTTTTAGGACACAATTCTGTTTGTGAAAAAGTCGATTCACCTCTTCCCCTTGCAAGAACATATTATTAATGTTTAATCCCTACAGCAATAGATAAACACTTTCTGGAATGGGGTGAATGAAAGTGTACACACAGCCACCACATTGCCCTATGCTGGCTATTCTTCTTGGGAGCTACGAGGGCATTGATTTTTCAATAAAGAAAGCAACTGGGAGAATTTTAAGTCTTACCAAAAGAAGGACAATTCCATGCTCTAATAAACCCACCTTCATAATCCTTCTCATTCTTTATGACTCTATGGCTTTACTCTTGCCACCCATTGTTTTTATCATCTGAAGGCAATCAGAGTTTTGCCATTAATTCCAGGCAAGCAGGTGTGGTGAAAAATGTCATAGCTTCTGAAACTTTTTTCCCCGACACAAAGACATGAGAGGTGGTTCTCAGATTAAAGTGTTCAGAAAAGACCTCTACCCACCTCCTCCAGTATCCGGAAAAATTATCTAAATGTTGTGGTAGATGAAGTATTAAATCAGCAGTTGAAGAAGGAAACAAAATTATTAGCTGTGCAAATGGATCGTAAGCAACTGATCAGGAGGTCACATTTGGAATAATGGGCACAGCACTCAAAAGGGTGTTACAGAAGCTGAAAAGGCACAACTGAGGATGGCCAAAATTATATGAGAACTCAAAGATCTGAATCGTTGGAAGCTTTGCACTTCTGGAAAAGCTCTCCATGCTCTTCATTAAGGAAGAGAGACAAAATAAGTACAGATTAAAGCAAAGCAGAATGGAGAACTCCACTACCTAGAGGAAAAACAAAGTCAGTGAGAAGCAAGTTGTTAAAAAGTGATGCTATCGAACTTTGTCAAAGTCCCAATGGAAGTCAGCGGAGTTTGCCACCAACTCACTAGAGTTACAACATTGTTCCTCAAGTGGGGTTTCCTCAAAGGATGGAAAAACAAATATATAGGGTATGTACATTAAATATTATACATTGCACAGTCTTTACAATCTGTAAAGTAGTTAGATTATTTGGAAAAAAAAAATAGAAATGAGAATAGTATTGCTAAAAAAATTACTCTGAAATTGTTGAAGGTGCCTTGGTTTAGAACAGCAGAGGGACTAGACTTACATGACACAATTAAGCATGGACTTTTCCATTAAAAAAAATAACAAGACCCCAATAGATATATTATCACCTAGTAGTCGCAATGCCCTATTACCACAGCGCAAGCTGCCACAGTATAATTCATTCAGTTTTGATGGGCCAAATCTTAAGTGGGATTTAGGTAACCATCTGCATTCCTTTGCACTCAAATGGCTTTGAAAATATGGTGTAACTGACCCAGGTCACTCTCCTGATATACGAGCTGGCTCGACAGCATGCTCCTTAGCCAAGATATAAAGTGCATACATGGACATGTGGGACTGAACTTTAAATTAAGGCAGATGTTGTAGACTTTTGTGGTTAAAAATTGGAGATTTTGACATGTAGCACTGTGCTGTTCTCATTAAGACAATGATAAATTGTATTTACGCTTACTTTTTTCTCATGTAAATTTTAAAATTGTAAGATTTAGTGCAATATGCAGGCTCACAGAGGAAGCAGCCCGCAAGTCTCTGCAGTATCTCATCTTTTCACATAAAGTGGCCTTTGACCTCTGCACCTCCACCCTCAGCCTTATACAATGCCAGGTCTGTTTGCATGTAGCAAGGAGTCTCATTCCAGTTCAGTGGAACTGTGTGCACAAGGACGTATAAAATACTGCTGTCTATTATTAATAATGGCAAAAAATCTGATGCCTGGCATTGAAATTATTTTGACATATTAATATCGCATTGTAACTGTGTCACCAAAGGTGGGGCTCTGCATGTTCCCGCTCTTCAATTAGTCTGCGGTTGTAATGGTCTGGTAATGGGGTCTCTGCAGAGTTACACTGAAATTGCTTTCCTCATCCTCACGTTATATTATAAATGGCATTGGAGCAGGCTCTTCATAGACATGCCTTGCAGTCATCATTCATCATTGTGAAACTGGTATTCCACACATAAACTTTCCGAGACTTTTAAAATGTGATATGAACTTACTGGTCAAGCAAAGTGAAAGTTGTTATGACATTGAAAAACACGAGGAGAAGGAAGGTTGGTAACTGTTTTGCAAATGCAAATATTGTAGCTGCTATGAAACTTCTGTAGTTCTCAGGGCCTAAGTCCATTCAAAGGATTAAAAACTTACACCTAAGTCTTTTTGCAGGGAAAATACACAAGTGTTGCACATATTGTAATTGATTTCAAATAAAATATTCCACATCTTATTTTCTGGTTTGGAAAAAAAAGGTGAAAACATAAGTGTGTTTACTTTGAGTATATCGAATATACCACTGAGCAGACTCCTTCTCACACACACACAAACTCTTTGTGAGGCCATGACTGCCAAAAAAAAAAACCCCACTTTGGGTTTCTTTTAGAGGAAACAGCTTGTTTCAGTGCTTCTATGAATCAGATTTCAAAGATATCTAATAAAATGTTCCAACATTTGAGTCACTCAGTTTCCTTACTTTATCTATAACTTGTCCATACATATGTACTACTGAAAAATAAAGCAGAGGCTACGTAGCAAAAGATCAATGGTTATTCTGTATTTATCTGATGTGGACATTTTTCTACACAAAAGCTGCCTTTATGCAGTCCAGAACACATTCAAAACAGATCAAATTTAATTAATCAACAGGTGCTTTGCATTGAGATAAAAGCACCTATCTAGGACCTTGCAGATAAGCTGTTCTAACACATTTCCCTCCGTACTTGGTCTGTTCTATCGTTAAAGACTATTAGTAGATTTTGGCTTTAATATCTCTCACACTTCTAACACACTATGTTTTCTAAGGGAGAGGCCTCTGATTTTTTTACTCAGGTGTATTTGAGAGGAGAATCAGATACCACAACTGAGACTCAAAACTGTTGCTAGAAACAGATCAAAATCTTCTGGATTTTGAGATCTGGTGCAACTTCTGGACAAAAACTCAGAATACAGCTTCTATGAGCCAAGATCAAGTTGTAATGGGAATGACAGCAATGATGTAAGCCAGGAGAAACAGGGGTAAGTAGAAATGTAGAAAAGCCAGTGCTACTGCTGTTCCACATCAAGGTCAGGGACCATGCTCCAGGGATCACACACGGTCCCTTTCCATGGGAGAACATGGAAAGATTATGCTTGGTCCTACAGCACAGAAGATCACAGCCTTGCTTTTTTCAGGCATTGCGTTTGACAGGTGATGGATGATCATAGATAAAGGGAAAGGAAGGGAAAACTACATGGGACATTTAGCTACGCACGGGGGACTAGATTTTTGTGACCTTTGGCACTTAGCGCAACGAACAGGGCTCTGCAGCCTACACTCAGGCTGGGATGGATCATTCTGACTTGATAGCAGCATGGACTCATTTAACATGTTTAAATGAATGGCACAGCATACTAAACCACGAATGAAAGTAGTAACTTTTGAGAGTTTTCAAGGAAAAGGTGCTGTTGGTAGCAGAGCAGGCTAGCAGCAACAGGAGAAGGAAAAAAAAAAAAAAAAAAAAAAAAAAAAAAAAAAAAGAGTAAATGTTCCCATTTGTTGAAGTGGGTAAACTGTTTGTTGTGCAGTTTAGTTTACTTTGAATTACACTGCTGGGGGTAATGCTGCGTCGCTCGGAGCACAGAGTCGTGTCAGTCGGGGCATTTCTGGGCACAGGCACAGAGCGTAAATGGGGATGGACCTGGGGCTGCTCTACCCTCTGTGAGAAACTACAGCAGCAGCTAATTGCATGTCACAAGAGGGTAACAAAGGCACCCGGAGTCTTTCTAAGAAGTGGAATAAATTATTCTAGGCAAATCACTATGCTAACATGGAAAATACCACCTCTAGGACAAAATACAGCTTTCTTAGTCTTCTCCGTTTTTCTCTTTAACTTAAATTTTCTAAGTTCCCTTCCACTCCCATGTCAGTTTTCACAGCTCCACTATGTGCGTTTCCACCGTCTCACTCCATTTCTGCACAGCCCACTATCCTGTGTCTTTTTACAGAGATGAGCAGGTCTCAAATATGATAATACGCCACATGGTAAGAAATTCTCTCTAAAAAAGCTGGCACCTACATTCTGAGTACAAATCACGTGTGCTTATCTCACTTTCATACACAGTGTGGGTGCTGGTGTGCATGTGCCTACACAGATTCGGTGGGCTAATATCCAAAACTTACACTCTCCCTAGGATCTTCCTCTATTTTTAACTCAGACACACCAAATACAGACTTGAGCCTCAGCTTTCCCCTAAACCAGCTATTCCTAAGGATGACTCCCTAAGCTCCTCTCCACAGCCCTTCCCAGGTCTTGGCACCTGAGTTGGTGCACAGGAGACCTGCCCAATCTGCTGCCAGAATGAGTCAGACACGGGACTGTATCATCACATAGGTCCTAGCACACCATTTGCTTTCGCACATGTATCTGCAGTTAAATACATCCATTTTACACTCAAAACACACAAAACTGGCAAACAGAACAATGCCAGCTCTGCAGAAAATGTCATCGTCCTTCATCAACCCTACAACACAACTCAACCATATATCTGTAAAGGGTGGATGAAATGGGAAAATATCCCACCCTAGACCATCTATTCTCTTGTTCTGCCTCTAAATGAAATAGTGTATTCTTCCCTGTCATTTTATGTTTTCATAAGTACATACACACACATTGGTGCACATGCCTGCGTTTTTTTGTATTCCAACAGACAAACTAGATTTTTACATGCTTTTTTCCTTGTTGTCTCTCTTCAGATTCTTCATGTACTTTCTACTTCTCCAGGAATTTCACCAATTCATCACAGTGAACATGGTTATTTTTTAATTGCTATCCATACCGTAGTAAATATAAATGACAAAAATCATCAAACATATGTTGCCTAAGTTGTATAAATATGCATATATGTTAAAGATGTGGTAGCAGGCAGGTGCACAGGAAATCTTCATAAAGTTAACAGCTACTGCAGCAATAATAAACTGATGTTACCCTTTCAAATGCTAGTCAGGATTTTGCAAGCATTAGCCACCACCATGTGATTTGAGCAGTGCCGCTAATACAGATATAGGCAAGCTGGCAACTTATCCCCCCCTCCTTCTCCCCCTTTTCTCTCACAAAGAAAGAGAATGAGTTTATTAAAGTATAGATGCCATTTTCATCTTGCACCGTTAACTGTGTTGTCTGTATCCCAAAGGTACTGAGCCAGTCAACGCAAACAGCTGTGCCACCTACTTGCAACAGTTGTACACCCACCGCAAAGCACGGGTAGGAGGAGCAGGTTAAAGCGAACCGTAAAGCTGCTAGTGTACCTCACTTTGCAGTTTACCCACTAGCTCGAGGGAAATTTCATCCCTTTGGAGAATATGCATTGTATGTAGAGCTCATAGCACCGAGTATTCTTTTGCTCTCATCTCCTATAAACCACCTACTGCATTTTTATGTTCTACAATCACATTCACCAAAACAGTGTTTAGGAAATTAACATCAAGCTAAATAAAAGGCGTATCAACCAACTTAGCAGGCAGCTTTTAGATGCTTCTGTACTGAGGATGTAGGCTAAGATAGCTGTATTTCCCTCATATTCTCATTATTTGCTTTTAGGATAATTGGATAAGTTTAACAGGAAAATTAATTCATTTTCACAGGTTTTATCAGTAGCCCTGATTACTGCAACATGAAGGAATAAGGCAAGCTGATGGAAGAAGGCACTGCTTCAGCACATCTCCAAGGGCAGCCTATACACACGAGATTTCTGTAGAAACCTCACGATACAACAGAACTGCCCTTCCACTCCATCCCTCTGTAAGGTGAACTTACAGAATCTGCAGAAACTCTCTGCGCATAACCACAGACAAGTACATTTCATGTTTGTGCACGCACATATGTGTGTGTTGGGGTGGGGCGGGAATGCACGTGGCTGCTTGTGTGCAAGTGCAGTGGATTTTTGACTTCCAGAGAAATGGGCTTTGTTTGCTTTCTATGAGATTCAACCAAAAAGCATCTCTTCTCCTCTGTCTCAGGACGAAGTCATGCCCATTGTAAGCCAGCTATGATGTGTTTGTTCAGCACAGCTTTTGTCTCAGAGATGAGATGTGACAGGATGCAAAGAAATAAGAGAAGTAGCACATGTACATGCACGCATTACTAGTCATGCAATTGTTTTGTACTTCTAGGTCCCACTACCTCTAACAGCGGCAATATCACACAAAGAAATATGGCAAACCAAGACTTCCCTACTACCATTAACATCCACAGCACAAAGAAAGCACCTGCAGTTTTCCAAAGTGATGTTTATTTGAGGAGAGTATCTACTTACTGTCTAAACCTTGTAATCCTGATCCTCTGATACAATAACAGGAACACAATCAGTACTAAGTGTTCATTTAAAAAAAAGAAATACTTTTAACTACTGCACAATTAGTTGCGAGTTTCTTCCTGCCTCTTTAGTATAATTAACTAGGGCTTTATCTTACCATTATCCTTGTATGCATTAGGGACTCAATCTAGGAACTTCTTCCTCACAGGACTTTAATACACTCTTATCTTTTTGTATTAATTGAGTTATCTCATGCTGTCACAGAGGCAGTAGCTGGAATAGAGATGCAGAAAGAGAACTGCAATCACTCCTGAATGTTACTTGAACTCAGAGAACTTTAACTGGGGAAGTGTTTCATCACCCAGTGCAGCCCTTCCAGGGGTCTGGTTTTCCCATCACTGGGCATGGAAATCCCACTGTTCGGGACAGCTCTTTTATCCCATTCAAATTGCATTAGACTTACTCAAAAACTAGTGGGATTACTTTTTCTCAAGAGTGCTGATGACGATCTGCGAAGACATTTCCAGCAATTGGCACTTGGCAATGCACAAACAGTGCTCGATCAACAATCTCTGCATAGGTTAACAAGCAAGACTGAAAATACATGTAGTAGGTAACAAGAAACCAATGTGCTTTATTTGTGTCTCGTCTGCATCATGCTATGTACAGTCAGGATACGTTTTCCTGGATTCTAACTTCTCATTTTCAAGGGAACTATTGTTGCTAAAGTCCACTCCACACACATCCCAGAAATAACTGCTTAGTACAATAATTACAGTTATGCACATGGCACTGATTTTTGGAGCCATACTATTTAATGCAATGATGGGAAAGCAGGAAAAATGAGAGTTGCTGGGTTCAGGTCTGCAGTGATACACAGTCTCAGCAAGACCAAAAGAGCAATGCTACTAACTAAAGAAGTGAGTCCGACCAAATGGTCGTCTTCAACTCAGAAACACCTGCTGTGCTTACTCTTGTCATAACCTTCTTGAGGTGGGCTCATCAAAGTGTCAGTCTTCCTAGACTGATGTGCAATCACTATAATACTACACAATGATCATATGAGTGATTGTTAAAATTGGCAAAAGCCAGGAAATTCAAGAGGACCAGATCCTAGGATCTGACCTTTAATTTATAACCAAACAAGGAAAGAACATTCTAGCCTTGGCATCTGCAGAAGTGAATCTACTAAATAGGAGCTGGGTTTGCACACACAGACTTGCAACAGCAGACCTGTGAAACAAATCTCTCTCTTGAGGACACATGCATCTCCCAAGCAGCTAATCTGATGGGGCTCTGTTGAGCAGGTGCAACTGCTCAGTGCTTAGCTCCCAGAGGGCTACCCACACAGCGACATGTAAGGAAGCTGGTTTGGGAGCAGGTCACAGAAGGTTAAAGCAAAAATAGTAATTTTGAAGAGTGACTGCCAGAAACTTTTCTGGTTTTAGTACACTTTACAGTACCATAGGCCCCTGAAGGGGTCTTGCAAACTTCAAAGATCCCTAAACCCTGGGATAGAGTACGTGAAAATCGTATCCAGCGTAGCTCTGCATGTCTCTCAGTATTCACTGCAGTAATGGACTTAGGAAACAAACCAGGGCATATAAAGTCAGATCCATCTCATTAAGTGTAAACCCCCTGACCTTCCTCTGTCCTCAGGAGATACAGCTGAGTCTGCTCAACAAAGTCAATTCTTTTCAATCTAGAAAGAGTATATTTAATAGGTCTAAGAAGTAATTCTTGTTCTCCACCGCAACTCTAAATACCTTCATTACTGGTATTTAATCTCAGGAGAGATGAACCCCTGACGCCCAGCAAGTGATGTTGAAGGAAGGGACTAGTTTAAAACTCCCAAGGTGTTTCAAAGGTCTCCTACCTCATACTTGAAGATCCGAGCAAATGTTCCTTCTGACACATTGAAACTCATAGTGACTGCTCCAAAACCCAGGTGTGTTTCCCACCCCATCCCACATGTCAGAAGCCTCAGTGGATCCCAGTCCAACTGCTAACCTCTGTTGTCTTTGCAGGTGTGTGAAACTCTTTAATATAAATCAATACCGCAGGGTAGATTTTTGTCTGATAAGAATATCAGCATAGTCACATTTAAATTGGTGGACTGTTGTGTCTCACACAAGTTAAAAAGAAGTTTTATAGAAGGGATGGTAAACAGATGGATAGTGTCAACTATGAACACTCTATAACTGAGATAAGGGTGGAGTGAATACCTGTAAAATAATATGGTTTGTAACAACCATTTTAATACTGCAGGCCTCACCATGTGGTCTGTCCAGTACAAATCCCTGGATGAATGCTATTTCAGTTTCAGATGTAGTTTAGAGAGACCTTTTTTTGCCTGGACATAGGTATACTCAGGTATTAATTCATATATTCATGTACCAGCAAGTGAAGTTTCTGCTGTAGTAGGGGAATGTGCAGGGAGTCACTGGGAACCCCCCGACCTCGGCATTTCTCTTTCAGGATATTCCCCTGTGCTCTGGCTGTATAACTCCATATTTCTCCTTATTAAGAACATGACTTGACTCCAAAACAATACACATAAATTAGAAGTTCAATTAGCAAGATCAAGTAGTCACAATTAATTCATTTGGATATGATCTAGAAACAAACAAACAAAAAAGCCATTGCCTTAAAGATAAAGAAAGGCTTATTTTCCTACATGGGTATGCTTGAAAGGAATACGAGAGACTTAGACAAATGGACCAGCTCCAAATAATAAAGTATCAGTTCAAGAAAAAAGCATAGGCCAAGATTACAGCAAATTATACACTCCTGTGCCCAAGCAGCATTCACACTTTTGAATTACAAATACGCACACTTAACTCCAAGGATCAGCACAGAGCCCTTAGCCTATAATGATATTTCCTCAGCAAAGAAAACTGCATTTTTCACTTCTTTTATCTGCAAATGACTTTACCATTTCTTATTAAACTTTCAGTAAAAAAAAAAAAAATTGGTCTATGACTGACAGTGAGTAGAGTTTCTGCTCAAAAGGGAGAAGTTAAAGAAAATTATAACAATCGAAAATGACCTGTTCTGTGAGAAACAATTAGGCAAGCTGAAGTATAGATATCATGATGCGCTTAGCCTGTAGTCTCTAAAAACAAAACTTTCCTGGGCCATGCTAGACTGGGAATATTAGTACATAAACCATATCAAGGCCTGAACAGAGGCACTCCCCACATCCTTTTGGATCAAGCAGGGAAAGAAAAGGCGCTCTCTATTCTCACCCATTAATTTGTCTGCCCACTTCACGGACATCAGGAAAACAAGGTTAAGCCTGAGGGCCAAATTCTAGTTTTACTTACTCTGCCATCCAGATTTGGTCAATGCTTTGCTGATGTCACCAAAGCAGTTCACACCACTTTTAATGTCTGCTGTTTTGAGATGCTAGGAATTTTTTCTTCACAACGGTTAGAGTCAGTCTTTATTTTTTATTAAAACCTGAGATTTACCCAAAGGAAACGACTTCAGAAAAATCTCTTACAGGCCAGGGCTTCTCCATAGCCTTAGAAGCCCCTCTGGAGAATGGCTAGCCTCTCAAAAAAGGAATATAACCAGCTGACTCCAAGTGCCACTTGATCAATAATGAGATATTCAGAAGGAGTCTTAATTTTATCTAACCAGAGGGATGAGACTATCATCTTCCCTGACAACCAAAAACTCAGCAGAGACCTCTTAAAGGGAATCATCTCCATTAAGTTGTTGCCTGCTTGCGAGCAGTAGCAGTAATGGCACTCACCAGCTTTCAGCTGGAAGTGATTGGAGGAGAATGCAGCAGGTAAATTAATGCTTTGCAGGGGCATTGTGCACATACCCATGGCATTATGTCATCGTGGCACTCATCCACAGTGTCTGCAGGGACTTGCAATCACTTTGAAGTCTATGCCTAAGGTGCTAGGATGCCCCAGAAGGTAAAGCATCTCCCTCCTGCAAGAATGTGTGTGTGTATGTGTGTGTGTGCACATGTACAGCCTTTACACAAATCATGTTTTGTGGGTGCATCATAATGCCAGCATAACATCATTTAAACGAAAAATTTAAATTAAAATGCAACTATCGAAAACATCATTTACAGTTCACAACACTGCAAAAACTTACTCTGATTTTTTTAAATTAACACTATGATAACATTGTTATTACTCCTGAATAAGCTTTTTAGTAAAGAGCAAATATTTAAAATGGCGGGTTGGTGACCTAAATACATAAAACTTCTTTTTAAAACACTTGTCTTTTTTTCGAGACTGACACATGCTATCATTAGTAAATTTCAATATTTAGTCAATACTAAATAACAGAAACAACTTATAATTTCTTTAGACAGTTTATTTCCAACTATACAGCTTATAGAGGATGTCTCAGGCAGACAGTATGATCTTTCTGTGACTTAGGGAGGAAAAAAGAAAGAAAAATTTATCTCCAAAGCTTTAAGCTTGTGCTTACCAATGCTGAGTTGAGTAATTGGTCTGACAAAGACAGAGGAAAGGAAAAAAACATAAGCAAAAAAAAGAGGATAATTTCCAGTAAAGAGAATAACCTTTGATGTAATAGAACACGAATGAGACCAGTAGCCAAAGATGAGGAGTTTTAGGAATAAGAAAAGAGGGAACAGTCTGACTTGCTAATAAATTAAGAGATTCTGAGGTGCCCAAGACATGAAAAAGAACACCTCACATAGGTCATAGCTGAAGAGATTTTATGAATTGAGCAGATGATAACTCATCTTCTCTGTGATGTAACCCAACACTGTTTAGTCCCTTCTTAACAACCCTTCAATCAAGTCTCATTTCATTTAAATCTAAATAACACTTCAGCCACCTCCTGCAGGGGAGGACTTGCAAATTTCCCTCCGGAAATAAATTTCTATAACCTAAGAGTGTCCAAAAAACCCCAAATTTTATTTTAACTTCTACAATGAGAAAGTATTTAAGTAAGACAGTATTATGAAACTGAGGTTGCAAAACATGTCATTTGTTCTGAAAAAAACCTAATCCCATAGTGTTTATAGTCATGTACTCCTTCCTGTACCTTGCATTAGGTCTCACCTTATGTTGCATTTATATTTGGGCTGTATCAGGTTTTCATGTAATCTAAGTAAACCTTTTTAATAAAACAATTATTAACATAAATATGAATAATGTTTTTGAGATAGATTCTATCATCCTGACTGTATGAAAACTTAGTAGCTGAGATTAGTAGGTACTACATAGGGTCTCTCACTTTCACCGACCTCGTGACTTGTCAGCCCAGGTGTACATCTCTACTTTTCAGATCAAGGTCACATGACAACTATCTAGAGCAGATAAGCTAAGTCCAAATCTCTTCCTCTGTTGAAATGATGAGTCTTTCATTCTCCCAAAAGCCTACTGTGTACTCAAAATTGTCTAGTTTTACCAACCTCTAACCTGATGAGTTTGGCATCATTTCTATAAGTATTAGTCAATCTTTTCAGAGGATTTTTAGATACATAGCTGCATTGCACAAGTCAATAATTCCTCATAAAAGGTCTTCAGGCAAAATACATAACTAGTCTGAAATGAGTTTTGATTTAGTATCTTGCAAGTTATGTCAGGCAAAACCAGAAAACAGCCATATTTTCAGAGCAAATACGATTCACAGTGGATCAAAAAGTTTGCCAAAGACTATAGAAACATTTGGAGACTGCAGAGATGCAATCTCACTCATATTCTACCATGATGTCAACATAAAAGTTCTTGCCTAAATTCAGTTCCACCATGATGAATAGCATGTGGCTTCATTGTATTATGACACTTGAAACCTGTTGATTTCAATTTAAATTGAGATGATAGCTAAGCACATCTACTTTCAACATGAACCAATCAAAAAAAAGATGTGATTTTCCATAGAAACATCTCTACCAATAGTTTATATATGCTGAAGTAGCCAATTACATCTTGGCACACTCAAAAATACATAGCAACAGCAATGACAGCATGGCAACAGCAGCTGCTGCACCATGGAAAAATTAGAAAATTACTCTTTAGAAAAAAATATATTCTGTTAATTCCTTTTGTTTACATTTTCTTTCATGAAATAGTGTTAGAAAACAATGTATGTGTAGCTAACTCTTCTTTTGCACCTCATTACAGGATGGATGAATTAAGATTATAAACCAAAAAATGCCTTGTAGTCGGAAGTTGCCTTCCACCATAAGTATAATTCTGCACATGGCGAATTATTCAGGGAGTACGAGAATTTCATTTTACTTCCTCCCAAATTGAGGTATACCAGTGTGCATAAGTTGACTGCACTTTTCATAGCCGGCATGTTGACTTCATTGTGACATGACAACTGCCCTAACCAGCGGGACATTACCCAACAACCCACGAACGGCCTGGCCATTGTGGAAAGGTTAATTCTTCCCTTAGGTGCAGCTGTCATATGTTCTCCTCACACAGTATGACATTTGCCATATGATCAGAGGTACTTACATGAGTATGCACTTAAAAATACATAAACAGAAGGAGGGGATTTTAAATAGCCATGGTAGAAATACTGGGTTTTTAAAAATATTAAGGTCCAGCTCCTGCCTCCACAGGCATATGTTTTGCTTCCACTCTCCCCTTCCCAGAGAAGTGTCCCACTTTTCTTATAGGAGAGCACCCACAAGAGCGGTTATACTGTGCTTGATTTATACTGTGTCAGTGATAATAAAGCAGTGAACAAGCAAAAGGTTGTCAGTACTTGGAGGGGCAAGAATGTGTGTGTCCCCATCAACGTGCCACCTGCGTGCAAAACAAAGCCGCAGAACACAGCAGTACACAACATGCATTTTTGCAGGGAAGTGACATGAAGGCAAAAAAAAAACTGTGCAAGAAATCTAGTAATTACGTTCACAGTGTCTGTGTCGTGTGTCTAAATAATATGTCTTGTGTTTTATCTGTTTGTAGATTTGTACCATATTCCCCTGGGATAAAAAGTAACTCATTTGTGCCTCTATAGTTAAGGATTAGGCTGTTTTCCTACTCTAAATCCTGCCATTCTGGAGCTATTAGCATCTGCAAAGTGAATCTACTCTCTGGTAAGGCACAAATAGATTTTGACATACCAAAAGTTACTGTTTGAATTGATCAGGTAGAGTATAGTTATGCAAATAGTACGTAAGTATGGATTCTAGCAATGCTAGATAAAGAATTTCAGCTTTACCTTGTTCCTTCTAGTATTTCAGGCTCAGTTTTGAGGCTTAATGTTTGTTAGACAATTGTTTTGTTTAATTTCATTTCTCTGCAAGCCCATATCTGGGAGAGACACATGAGCTCATGTGCACTTCAGATGATTTTTGAATCCACGCAACTCTTCACTGAGAATGAGTACTATGCCCTTCCCTCCACATACCCAGAGATGATGAGGGCCCTCAGTGCAGCCACCTCTGCAGGTAAGCTTGGGTCCTTCCTCTTGGTCCTGCTGGGCCATCTCTGTAAGGCATACCTGTGCCTGGTATCACATCTTGCTCATCTTGTCCATCCTGCCTGGAGAGTTCCAATGCACACATGAGGCCTCTTGGCCCAATTTTGCCAGGTACTGCTCTGTCTGAACCAGACAAGACTGCCCTGGCGATCCCAGAGTGTCTGCCTGAAGGTAAGAGAGAATCAGTGCTTGAAAGGAAAATACATTTTCTCTCATACATATTAAAGCATCATTAGAAACAACAATGTACTTTTCAAATTTTCTCTTTTACTTCCGAGCTCTCCTTGGCCCAGAAAGTGGATGCCTGATGGGATGAAGGTTAATCTGTCCAGGGCGGCCTTTCCACTGCCTTCTTATCCCTGCTCAATAGGTGGTTTGGAGAGTTTTGAATACTACTTTTGAACCCACTCACATAAAAAGCTGTTCTATAAAATGACCTTTGAACATGACTGAGGGAATACAGTATTCTCCAAACTGCTGCTTATTGTTCTGCCTTTACACATGTTATTTATACACTTCATCTTCCACTTGTCCTGCTCTTATCCCATTGACCAGGTTCATAGCGGTCATGGCTATGATAAAAATCATTATTATCAGTTATAGTTGCTCTACTTCATTTTAGATAACTCTTCTCTTGACTGAGAATGGAAGGGTACTTTCTGCTAGTAGCAGAACATACTGCTGCTAGTAGCTCTTATCATTTCTCAAACTGTCACTGAGCAGTCATTATTGTCCTTCCACTTCTCTTTCTATTGTGAGAACAGTTAGTTATCCTACTTCTCATAAAGCCTACTGTTTTGTAAATTAGCTTCCGTTGTAATACTCTTTCATTTAAATCTGGAAACCTTCTTCATCCTTCTTCCCCTAGTTGCATATGGAGAAAATTAGTCACCCAATGGAAATGTGACTGAGACCTGAACATTAAATCTATATATTTTAGAAGAAAAAAAAAATAATAATAATTATTTCTCCACCTCCCTGAGTAGGATTATTAGAGCTGGCATATTTTCAATTTCAGCATAACAGGTATTTTCTCATCACTTTTCTCTTATAGTTCTCATCTCAAATCATCAAACATTAGAGTACAGGTTTCTGTTTCCTATGGTGAATATGACCTCAGGTAGCCTCATCATCCCAGGAGCAAAGTAAGAGACTTTCTGGAAAAATACATAATTCCTTCTCTAATTTTTGAGTTTTAGGGGACAAAGACTGGGGTAACAGCATCAGCTGATGGAAAAGATGAAAGAATAAGATTGAGCCACTGTCTCCAGCAAAACTTTCTCTATATGCTTTGTGTAAATTCCCAGAGTTTCCTATGTGCCATGTCCCTCAAGCCAATGCCTCACAGGTATGAGGAGTGCACTTGTTCTTTGAATGCTTAGGATACAGCATAGAAAGGGTACAGCCATACTAAGTTTGCTCTCTATTCTAGGCAGAGATTTTGTCCACAGACAAAATTCATCACTGCTTCTCTGTAAGCATTAGCACATATAAGTATTAATTCCTGGTAAGATGTAAAACTTAGGATTTTGGGTTTTCTATTCAAAGTTGATCCTGTCGCATCACTGGAAGCCTTATCTGTGTGTGAGGAAGGCATAAATACCTGCAAGCACAGCATCACAATAAAAACACTGAGTGGAATGAAATAACTCTTCAGTCATTGACTTACTGACAGAAGTGTTACAGTGGAAAGAGTTACAGCAGCTGATCGGCTGCTGCTCCATAGCAGCCATCCTCAAACTCTGCTCCACAATATTAGAATAAGTGACAGTAAAACTACATCAAGCGGACGATGACCTGGTTTAGAAATTTAATTAATACACATGGTGATGAACAAGAGATGTGGAGGTGAAAAGCAGTTCTACATTGTGGAAACACGAGTTTCGGGGAAACTCTTCTTAGAGAGACAGACTTGGTTGGGAGAAGAGTGGGACGATGTTATCTATAGATGTAGCTACCAATGGTAGCTAAACTACTCAGTTGGCAAGGTATCATTTTATGCAGTTAAGAAGACAAGAATCCTCCCCTATGGTGGTGGTAGCTTCAGCTACACTATCTTCTAAATCTTTCAAGACTACCATGTCAAGCTGACCCATCTTATATTTGCCCTCAAGCTCTTCTATGGCTTTGTTCCTCCTTTGTCTCTCTCTTGCTTGCCACAGCCACTGGGCCAGTGACGTGGGCTCTGATGCTGTTGTCCTTTTTCCCCTGCACTATATCCCCATGTGTAGCTGCACATGCAATGCAGCACCAAGGTTGCTTCTCCAAGCAGCTCTTTTTCTGTACTTCCTTCTCCTCTGAAGTGACACTTGTCTCTATGTACTCTTTAAGGTGCTGCCCGTTTGCAGGAGCTGACACACTTTTCCACTCTGTCATTGGAAGAACATTTCTGAGTGCCAGTGCGGGCCACCCACTTGATAAAAATGGTCATGATACTAAAATTACCAAGGGCCAACTGTCTCTTCCTCTTCTTCATTCACATAACAATCCTGTAACATGCAAATCCTAGGGGTGTTTAAGAATTCAAAGATGGTGAACAACAGCACTGTATCTAAGCAGAAGAGAGGTGAATAAGATATTGGTACAAGATCAAAGGGAAAACAGGAGTACTGCAAATGGTCTAAAGAGCAACCCAGGGATGAGGGAAAAGAAAGGACGCAGTGGGAGCAATTGAAGTGGCAGAGGGCATTCTCATATAGGACTCATTACACAAAATTAATTTGCTTTAGTCTAAACTATTCTGCAAAAGCAGATAGCACCTGTGTGCCAGATACATAAAGATGTATGTAATCCGCTCACGATCTATTTGCAGACTGTACTGTCAGTTGCTTGATATGGATGGGCTTAGTGGGGGGAGAAAGGAAGAAAAGGAAGACTAACTAACTAACTGTAGCACAAACATGGAAAGCTTTCTTTAATTGTCTCAGTTCTTATTTTTCTTTCCTTCACTGAATGGCAGTTTTGACCCCACAGAATCATTTTTTTTAGATCAAGCTTCAAATGCTGAATGTTTAATGTACACTTTTTTTAAACCAACAGGCTGAATTATCCATCTGGTTGCCTAATATATTTTCATGGTAGCTTTAGGTCCTAGAAAATTGGGTATTTCAGTACCTGAACATCTCCAGTATACCAGAACATAATGACAATGAACACATACATTGGTGAAAAAAGGGATTTTTTGTGTTTCTATATAAGCACAATAATACATTCTGACACCGTAAGAGCAGTATTTTCTGTCAATCAGCTTGAATTCTCTGTAAGCCTCAGACATATAAGTCACATTGAGAGGGTTATGCATTTCACAAGTGGATTTATATATAAATACTTTCTCTGGCTCCAGTTCAACACAACAAAAGAAGTCAAACATTAGTCTGTATTTGTATTTCTTCACTGAAATGTTTTGACATAAACTGCACACAATCCTAGCTGAAAAGTGCCATACAGTTTGGAAGAAACTGCTGCAAACACCTCTGTTGTTCACAAAACGCCAAAGTTTTTGCTTCCTAGAAACTTAGAGGCCTCAATTCCAGAGCTCCATGGGCATTTTGTTTTCTAAAGAGCATGAAGTTCTGCACTGCAGTCTTCTCCTTCCTTTCCTAGGCTTTCCCTTCTAAGTAAACTCAGAAACCTACTAACACCTTTGAGAGCTATAAAAATGGCATCTGACTTTTGCTAAAATAATGAAATACCTACAGCAAAGCGGTGGCTATTTTCTAGCCAATTGTGAGGCAAATATCTGGTTTTACATGGTATTAGACAAATCAGTCACTTTACAGTTAATTTCTTTACAGTATGTGGCAACTTCTTGAGTCAAAACTGATCAATCACACTGCTTAATTCTAGAATAACTCAATGAAAGTTGAGTTATTCGGGATTTCCCCCAGAATTCCCAGTTCCCTCTTCTCATGGAAGTGGTCACAGCCACCATCTGAACCCTGCAAGGTTTGGGTGCAGCTCTGCAAAGCAGTAACACATGAATGTTGAGTGGGACTACAGTATGACAGCCAACTTCATCATATCCAGAACAACCTACAGGCTTTCCTTAAATATATCAGCCAGCAGAGGCCCAAGGGGACACTAAACTGGTCAAGCATCACTGCAGCACATATGTCATCTGGCTCCTCTCTTTTCCTTGGAGGATGCTCTAATACTCAGTCCACATTCACCCACCACTCATCTATCCACCCTGGCCTCTCGTTATCCTCCTTGCAGCCTGTCTAGATACCAAAGAAAGCAAATTCCTCCAAAAGAGCAGAAAAACTTAAGGCCTCAAATTCAACTTAAAGGAAAATATGGGGGCATAGTCCTGAGGCAGATTGTCTGTAAAAGTGTGTTCCATTTCATAGTGTTCATTTTATTAAACTATGCTGAGAAGCACAGTGTATTCATTGGCTTAAACTTGCTCTAAGTAGTCCATATGAAAATGTGTTGGTTTCATTAGACATCCAATACTGTGGTTAGTTCCATGGGTTTAATTATGAGAAAGGGGGGAAAAAAAAAAATCAAGCATTATGTACAAAAACCTGAACTGAAATATGCTGGTTTTGGAAAACAAAACATTGGTTTCAATGAAAAGCTACTGGTATAAGTGAAAATATTATGCCTTGAAAGGAAATCTATTCATTTCCATAAAAATTTAGTGACTTGAGTATGCATGGATTGGTTCCACTACAGATGTATTGGATTCAATGACACTGCATTAGTTTCAAAGCATATTTATCCATGCAGTAAAAATGTATAGGTTAGAAGAATTAAAGAGGCGTGATGATGGCTGCCCTGAAGACTCTGATCTGAAATATGATTCCTATTAAAATTGATTAAATTGGACTTAACAATGATACATTCAGAAACCCTAAATAAAGCCTATCATACTATACCACTTTGGACACATCAGTCCTTTAGTGCCACTCTGGTGTAAACTGATTCTCCCAGGATTCTAGAGGCTGCACCCCTTCCTCTTCTCCCCAGAATGCAACTCCGGGCAACTTAGGTTTATTCTCCATAAGCAAACTACCTTCTTTCCCCCATCTGTAAGGGTGAAAATTCAGCTTGTCCAGTAGGCCAGGCAGACAGGTGCATAGTCTTGACTCTCCTTTTTCAGACTCTAAGTGGAGACTTAGGGGTTCATAAGCTGCCTGGGGGCAGGAGCAGTCCTGTTGACCATAGAGTTTAGGACCGTAATCCTCTGATTAAAGTCCAGTAGCATCTTGAGGCTTGTATTTCTTTCTGGCTGTCTGCAGGTGCCTCCGTAGGGCATTATTCAGGCTTCCTTAATCCATTCAGTGATCACCTAACTTCCTCCCATGAACAGATAGAGAAACAGAGGTAAAGTTCTCAAATCAGAAAAAAAAAATAGCCATGCTTTGCTCAGGCCTATATGTTTGTTTTCTGTTTAAAAATTATGTGCCATACTGAAATGCTTGCAGGCTTTTGCTGAAGCATAAAAACCTAGGTATGAATCCCCCCTATGAACTACATTTTTTCTTGTAAATCATAGTGTTTAATAAATGCAAAATTAATTGAGACGTCTTTCAGCTACATATACTGTTGCACAATAGGACTCTGCCTACACCGCTGTTATAAATAATATTCTGTAGACACAACATTTGGAACCACTCAGGCTTCTGTGGCTGCTTCTACTGTAGAGTGGCATCCTGAGTGATTCTGAAAGCCCAGGTATTTGTTTTGATTTGTCTATAAAAATGTATCAGTAACTTTATTATTTAGTTTGTCCTGCTGACTAACACAGCTACCCACTCATGCTAAAGAATCTACATAATACAAAGGCTGTTAAGTGCCTGTACTATTTTTATAAGCAAAAACATCAATAAGCACTTGACTTTGACGTTTTTACCATCCGTTTTCCAGTATGACTCTGAATGATGAAAGAAAACAATCTTCAACTTCCCTCTTTGTGGTACACAATAAAGCTCTATTTGCCGTGAGATTTCTTCAGGATGGGACTCTAGAATTTCCCTACACGCTCTTGTTTCCTCTAACAACACAGACAAATTAATTCTTTTCATAAATCCTGATTAGTCTGTTCCAGTTTCATACAAGTGGTACCCAATATTTTCAAGTTAGAGTGTAATAAACATCTTGAGTTCCAATTCTGAATCTAGCCTTTCTGAATAAATTAATGATAAATCCAATTCTGGTATCAGTATCTGCATCAATCTGATGAGCCATGGTTTCATCTTGTCACAGGAAAGAATATTCTTATGTTGACACAACCTATTTTTCACTGTCATGTTATAAATTAAAAGTTTGTTGCAACTCCTAAGAAACATAATCCACTGTTTTCATCAGAACTTCAAACTATAATGTACTCTTAAAAGTTTAAGACTTTATTTGAAGCCTGGAAAGTAGAAAATTAAGTGACAGAGGAAGAATATGGTTCTATTAGAGAAAAAAACTGCAGTTATAAAATATACAATTTAAAGACAGTTACCATTCTGAGGTATAAGACTTACTGTATCAGTTACAGTCTCCCAGAATAACTGTTTTAAAGTGCTATTTCCAGTATCACCAAGCAGGCCTTGTAATTGCAACTGCCTACATATAGGACTCCATGATAATAAGAATTTTTCTTGATTATGGTGTGCACAATATGGTTGGTTATGCTTTATTTCTAAGTTCTTTCTAAAATTTTCATCTACTTCTTTCTTGCACCAACACAAAGATAGTTGGTTTGACATATAGCAGAACTCCTCTGATTCCTTCTATATTGTAGCCAATTTTTACTATGTTCTTTTGATTATTCTGTATAATATTCTTATATTATCAAAGTTAAAACATCCCATATGCTAACTATAGTGGAAGATTGTCTTTGCTCAAAGGAAATTAGAATCTATGGTTCTGATTGTGCAAATATTTACACACAGGAGTAATGGTATGACTTAAATAGTTCAACTGATGCAGCAGATTTCTCATGCACATGTCGATATTTGAAGAATAAGTGTTGATAACAAACACTGTCCTAAACCCATAATCTGAACCAGGAGGTAGGAAGGTCTATTACGGACTCTGTGTTGGGAAAGTCTTCTATTCCTTCTTCCCTAGGTGAATCTGATTGCACAGGAAAGGAGGCAAGATGCAGGATTTGAAGGACAATCAAGTTTGACAGTACGAGTTCTCCTGTTTCCATTTGGCTGAAGTCCTGTGCAGGTCAGAACATTTTGTACTCCCGTGGCTTTTTCCACAGTCATACTCAGTCTTCAATAGTCGCTTTACGCATTTACTACAAGTATTTTACAATTCAGTCTGGTTTGTGGATGCACTTATATGTCTCCTGACGATTGCATTTTAACTGTCTAGCCATTCCAGGCAGTAGACAAGCAAACATTTTTAAAATATATCTGATGTTTTCTAGCTGCTTCAACATTCTTGGTTGTATTTATTAAAAACACAGGCAAGGGATCTCAGCCTAGCACAGGGGAGGCCACCTAACTGAATAACCCCCAGCCAGTCCTAAAGCAGCAGATAAAGTGCAGCACAAATTGCTTCAGAGCCCATCCCAGACCCTCCTCTATCACTGGGATTCATCTGCTATACAACCACCACAGAATAAGTCCAGATACACTCATACTCCTGCCTCAAAAGAGAAGGATCAGACAAGTATGTCCCTTCAGGGCCTCCAATAGAGGCTGTTTGCTGTCCCAGGCTGAAAGATTTCTCACCCTGATTTTTAAAAATGGAGTTGATAGCGTATAGGATGACAGCTTTAGGTACAGGATGAGGAATGCACAAAACAAGAGGATCTCCTGGGAGAGCTACTATTAGTTTACTCTTAATGTAGGACAAAGTCCCACTCTCAGTTAGAAGTGCACACACTTGGAATAATGCTACCACCTGTCATTTAGTAAATCCAGATTTACAGAGGTGTAAATAGGAGAAGAATTTGTTCCAGAATCTCTAGGCAAGCTGAGAAAAAGCCGTCTCAGAACACGTATCTCAATATCATGCCTTAGGTAACAGCAAAATCACAGTCTTTATGTTTCTTTCATGCAGTATCATGCTTCCATGCATCATACATCTTTATGTTTCCTTAGCTACTTCACAGCCTTAAAAGAATACTGCATTGCGTGGTTGGGAGGGGGGGTTCCATTTTAAAAGAATATACATTTTTCAAGTCTAAATAAACAAAATGTATTCACTCCTTAATTGGCTTTTGTCAGGAGACATTCTTCTTTTCAGCTAAGAAAGATGTATTCTTTGATGTCGTCATTAAAAGATCTCACTTTTTTTTTTTCTGAGAAATATATATATATATATTAATGGTATGGTAAGCTTTTGTCTTCCCCTTTGATTGTTTCATAATGCCAAGAATGCCATTTTAAATGTGTGTTATTTTAACAGGGTTTATGTTAAGCAACAAGGTGGATATTATTCTTTAAATCTAAGTTTAAACAGTATGAAGAGTGGAGCCAATTGAAATAAATCATAATTGCTAAACAGGATTAAGTTTGCAACAGCTTCCTAAAAGTCTGCAAGAAAGCAGATACAAGAACAGATCCCTGCAGCAGAAATACATTTTATTTGTAGCTTCTACCCCAGACCCGCACTCTCCAAAGTGTCATTGTCATGAATCATTGTTAGCAAAACAACAACCTTAGTGGTCTTACATTTTCTCTGTGTGCAAATTATGTATGTTTCATGTGACATTACTTACTTTCCCAACTAGCAAGTCTTTTCCGTATGTTGGAAAGCCACCAGTGGTGATGTGCTATCAAAGTGAATTACCTTCTTACGTGCCAGGAAATTAGGGCAATCCAGTGCCTTTCATCTAGCTCCTCCACACTGCCATCCTGCTCCCACAGGATCTCCCATTCACTCTTCTCCTACTGACTTGCATGGGAGCTATTGCATAGAAAGTAATTTCTCTGTGGCTTGAAAATGGCATTTCTGGCTTGAAAAGAATCTGTGTGACTGTACATGTGATTCGCTCCCATACAACCACTGAGCACCAGAAAGAGGATTCCCACACAAGCTCTATGTAAGTGGGTAAAAAACCCCAACATGATGAGGAAAACAAAGTAGGGAAAGGATGGGCTACCAGGTGCAAGCACACAGGGCTGTAGGGGCCTTTACTCCCTGTAAATGTCAGGGAGTAGCTGTAGCCAGAGGTTCCTCCCGCGCAGGAGAGAAGATTCAGGTGTCAGGTGATAATGGGCTTTTTCATTTTCTTTGCAGTTCTGATGATCCAAACACTTGGATTATAACGGATGCAATAGATCTGCACAAGGGGACACTTTGATGTTTGAGTGCTGTTAACCAAACGATTGACTAGAAGGAGTTAGGCTGGAAGTAGTGTTTGAATGGAAACCAGCTAACAGTCTTCCCTCCCCTACTATAAATTATACTTTGGCTATAAAATAGATAACTTCAAAATGTGACAAGTGCTAAAAACCCTGTGAATGAACAGTTAGGAGAATGCTCCTGTTCCCCTTTGCCATATCATCATCTTTCTCTTCCTCTCACTTCTATTTCTCTCCTGCCTACGCCAGCACTCTTCATTCCTCTCCCATAATCTGGTCACACCATGCACCCCTCTCACATATGCCCACGTCCATGCCTGTCTTCCCCTTTCATAGCTATTCCCCTTCATGCCTCCCATCTCCCTCTTCCTTTCCATTCTCCCCATGTGTGCACTGTGGTATTGCTGTCCATCCTTCTCCTTGATCCAGTCTTCTCTGTATCTCTGAGTGACTTCCACTCCTCCCATGATGTCTGTATTACTGCTCAAAGGTTCACCTGACCTCCCAAACATTGCATTCCCTTTCCTAGACATTCGCACAAATTTTGCCCCTTTTCCCAGACTCAAGTATGCCTCCCTCTTTACACATCTATCTGACCCCCCTACTTCCCCACATTCCTCTTTTTAGCCTCTTCATGGCCAGTTATTGTAAGCAGAATTACGGTATTTTACTTCCAATTACAATATCTCTGAAAAAATCTCTATCCTGGGAAAGACATGGAGTGATCCAGGAAGACTGATTTATTTGAGGCATAGTTAATCAGATCAGGTTGAAAAACAAGTTTATTATGAAGAGCTAGATTCTATAATCTTAAATGTTGAGTTGCTTTTTTTTACTCCATAATACAGCAGGTTGAGTTGCTATTGTTACTCCATAATACGGCAGGCAAAAGAGATGCAAGGAGGTATTCGAACATTTCATACCAATCGACAAGCATTCATCCACTAGATATCTCCAGGAGTACATCTATGCATGCAAAAAGTTCCTTTGAACATTCTATGTCTCACCGACACTGGACACATACATCTGTAAAATACACATGTAGTGTACTCAAGTAAATCCGAATGCTATTGTCTCTGTTTACGTGTCTTGCTACAGCTTCTCAGGAAGAACTGTGGCATGCTCTTTACTTAGATTAGCCCTTTCCTCTGTTTAAAGTGGCCCTGTTGAATCTGAAATGGCCCTGTTGACATCTAGGAGCCATTAGATGAGGCTAGTGATACCTATGCTCTCCAGAAAAATCACGATTGTGATGCCCCCAGAACCTCAAGACAGAAAGGATGAAAGAGTAAATTATACTAATCTACTTACTGTCAGGTCCCTGTCTCTTTTTTCCTTTTATACAGGGCTCCATCCTCTCCAGAGCTAGCCCCATGTGAACATCTTTAGCAAACACCTGAAGCCAAACCCATCACAATGACTTTGTATCCCCCTCTCCAGAGTGAATATAGCTGAGGCATGAACGGCAGGGTTCTCCGCAGCTCATCCTCCCCAGGATGTAGAAGAACATCTAGCAACACAATGCATTTAATGGCATTCGATTGTATACAGAATTCAGTAATTTGCAGAGGGTCTCCCAGTCATTAGTGAGAATTAATGAGGTTCTACTGTAATAAAATCTTACTTCAAAATACAGAGTTTTACCAGAACATATGGGATTATAAAAGTAAATGCACATCACACATAATCTTATGCCACATTATATAGCACATTTTTAAAAGGAAACACCCACAGGTCTGAACAACTTTTATTTTTATGCAAATGCAGTATGCACAGAGACGTGCTTACTTGTCACTTTTTTGTTGTATCACCGCAGTGCCAAAGGGAAGTATCATGTCTCACTTTGCCTAGCCTTTATCAATCTACCTTTGTAAACACTCTTTACCATTCACGGGCTAAAGGACTTCTGGCATCACAAAACTGTTTTCTATTCACATCCATCTTCTCTGACATGCAGAAGGAAGCCCCTGTAAGAGCTTTGTAACCCAATCCTCCTTGGGAATTCAATATGCTGTACAACTTACGCCCAGCCCTGTATGCTTTTTATAATCATAGCCATCATCTTTTTATTATGTCTTGGACTTGAAGAGTCCTGAAAGCAGATGTAACTCATGATGACCTGACTTCAATGGGAGAATGAACCAGGTGGCTAATTGTCTCTAAAACAAATACACTGATAATTAGCAGGAGAGCACAATGCAACAGAAGCCTAACCACCAACCTTTATTTAAGTTAAGCAAATGGGTGAGCAAATGATGCAGCTGCATCGTACTTTGACAAGTTAATAAGGGAACCATACTTCATCTAGTCAGCTACAGTAGCCAAAGCATGCCCTCAGGACCTGGTATCAATGATTCTGAAATGGTAAACTTACACAAAATGGAAAAAAATAACCCAGTACTAGTGCAGAAAAGCTCTTCTGCAACAGCTTCCCTTTCCGAGCAGCTCACTGCACTAGCAATTCACCCCGAGTATCTGGGTTCAAACCTTGCCTTACATCCCAAATGGAAATAACTATGGTGGCCTCATCTTGCTTTCCACTTGCCCATGTCATAAAAATAAGCACATTGGCATCCTCTGCTGAGGAGCAGTCTAGGAACAAATAGCAAAGGAGCTGCCAGTTAGGCTGTATTGCATTGGCAATGCTGCACAGAGGAGCTTACTCGGTAATGGCTCACAGAGTAGCTGGCTTTAGCTACCATTGCCAGCCCCCCATCTTTACAAGCACTAAACTTCAGCCCATTGATTCCATAAAAAGCAAACAAAGGAAATGAGTGGAGCTTGCTTTAAAGGTATTAGCAACTCAGAGACTTTAACACTCTCCATGTTAAAACACAGATTGCTTTGTAAATGGTGTCAAACAGCAGCCAAAAAAGAGCACATGTGAAGTACCCAGTGCAAATAACTCCAAGGGTGTTGACAGAGAGGTGGAAAGACAAACATTTCCAAGTATTTCCCATGATCCTTGTTACATTTGTGACACTGATCAGGTAATTCAGACTCTGGTGGAGTAGGAGGTAAAATTCTCACCTTGGTTGTCTTGCTTTAACATTTACCATTGGTTACGCTTAAAAGAGAAACATAAACAGTGGATATCTGATCATCTGGAAGTGTTTTGAAGTGCTAGAGAGAACAAAAATCAAAAGGGCCATTTACCCAGTACTCTACTTCCAGGTCAGACTGAAGACTAATTGAAGCAGATCCCTTTAGGGGAACCTCACACAGGAGGATTTCGTTTTGAAAGAGAACTAGAAAGCAGAATTAGACTTAAAGTAAGGGCCTAATACATCAGTGCTGCGCCAGTGTTACCTGCTCCCCACTTTTCCCTGTATTGCAAGCAGCAATGCAGAAAAGTCCTACTATCTGCACCCACCCCACATCACCAAAGGTACCTGGTCCAAAAGTAGGTTTTGTCAAAGCCTATCAATCACACATTACTAATTTCTTCACAAATTAGGCTCAACAGGTTTACACTGGCATAACACTGGGGTAAGAGAGGGGTGAGATTAGCCCCTTCTCAGGGTCCAAAGTGAGCGAATCACAACAATTAAACAGACAGCATAAATGGTGAAAAGTAGAATTTTCTACTAACATGTTTCTGGCTTCCAGTTTTAATAGTCTAAGGAACTGTTATTAGAGTGATCAAAGGGAGAAGTCACAAATGCGAGAAATATGACAACTAAGCATCAAGCTAGTGTGGCAAAGTAGATTGCTTTCTTTCCATTTCCCGTTAAATACTGCTTTGGAACTTTTATTTTGATGTAGATTTGACAAAACTCTCATTGCATTTCAGTTTCTGGTGCATAGGTCTACTGAAAGAAAAAGAATAAAGGGAAAATGAAGAGACTGTCAGAACAATAGCTGCTTTAAAAAACAACAAGAAGTCTGCTGAGGCTTTAGATTTACAGAGTTTACTTTGACAAATAGAAAAAAAAAGTCATTGGGGAAAATAACCTCTTGTCTACCCTTGCAGCCCCTTAAGACATTTGACAGTTCACTAAGCTCCAGGTACTTCTCTCTGAACTTATAAATAAATACCTATGCTTTAATAGCTGAAGTAAAGAGTAAATTAGATGTTCCTTTCAGTTCTTCTGTTAACTAAGGTTAATGCAATAGCAGGTAAGTTTTCTTCTTTTTTTTTTTCTCCCACCAAATCATTTATCATTTCATTGTCACATTAAAAGATAGAAATCTAGACCCCTGCCAAGTTCAAAATAAGCTTAGATTTTGTTATTTACTCATTTAACTTTCTGGGAATACTAATAAATACATGGAAGAATATCAGCTGTTCACCAGCTGTAAATATACCACTGTGAGATGAAGACATAATTTTTACTTTACCACGGTAAGAATTAGACTATCACAATGTTCTCGGAACACAAGTTTATTATGTTTTGCCCAGAAAACTGTGGCTTAGTATTGTCTGGCTCCAACTTAGCATGTGTTCTTTGCATTAATTGTTTTGCTGAATAACTGGCATAGGGCCAGCACTTTAGCCTCTTGGGATTTTTCTTCCATATAAGTTTTGAACTTCCTACTTACAAATTCTGATCCCGTAGTTCTTTCCTGAGAGTCCAGGACATTTTTCTATAAGTGGCATTTCAGGAGCAAGCTTCATGAATAAGGTGTGAAATGTGACCCTGTCTCTCAATTCAGTTGCTGAGTTCCAGCAGGCATTGAAAAGCAGATGACTCCCGACACGGAGCCTTTTCCCTTTTGGTACAGGCAGGTAGCATATATCACCAAGCACATGCTTCTGACTACTGCGACAATACAGTCAGAATAACTTTTGTTCCCATTCCTGTCTATTTAATTAGTGACACTGGACAATAAAAACTGATGTTCAGAGCCAACAGATCCATATATTCTCTCTAATGACCACCTCTCAGAAAATACTTGTGTGAACAACAGCAACATTGAAGGAGGTTTCCTTTAAAAAAAAAAGATAATTTCCTTGCAAAATAAATATTTAGTTGCAGGGGAAAACCACATATAGATTTAGCATTTCCTTTTAAGCTGCATGTTGATAACATTTCCTGTATCAAAACAAACTGTAGCCTTTTGCACCCTGGTTGTACACTTCCTCCTGTAAGTTAGAATCGAAGTAAAGCCTCTTTTACCGAATGCTCCTTCCTCTTTCCCTGGGACCTCTTCCTTTTTTCATAAGGAACTTGGCATATTCTCAAACTAAGCCTGCACACTTTAAGAAAAGAAAGATTTTCTTTCTTTTCTAGTCATTTTCAGAAATGCACTGAATGCAACTTTCTGCCGCAAGTACTGTAGTCCCTTGTCACCTGCTCCTGTTGGGTCTGTGGAGAACCATCATACTCTTGGAGCAGCAGATGCCATTAGCATTTGTATGTTCACCACGTAGAAACCACTGTGATGCATTTCAGCTTCATTTCTCCTATTCTAATGACTTAAAACCAAAACTAAATCAGGAGGAAGGGAAGTTCTGAGTGGGGCTACATATCAGTACTAAGGAAGCCATTTCCCCAGAATGAACCTATGTGTATGAGGCCTGTCTTTCCTTCCCTCAGATGTTGAAAATGTGAAATATAAACAAATAAAAACATTTTCTCCTTGGGTACATCAGAGTTAAGCATTAGTAAGTTCAATAGCCCTCTGTATTCATATTTTTATAATTTTGTAATGAGATCTGTGGTCACGTTACTGATTCTGGACTTTCAGTTAGTGCAACACAGAGCTTCAAAAGGGTCTGTTACTCTGTGGAACTCATTGTCACAAGATATTTTAGTGAAAACTTGATTGTAAAAAGAATAACATTTTTCCTAAAGTAAGAAGACTTTTCACTTTTATCTAGGAATCTAAGAATTACAAATAACAACTTCTAAAAATTAACAGCAGGAAAATATTTTTTTCCGTTTGAGATGATTATTTCATAGGTACTTACTAGAGACCTTTTTTCACCAACAAACAACAGATAAGGCACTAGAGAAAACAGTATGATCCAATTCAGAATGCCTGTCCCTACATGAATTTCATGAAACATGCTGACATTTGTGCCCTTGACATTCCTCACATAGTTCCAGAAATTACCAGCTTTGTTTACTTTTTCATGGCAGTGCATGCATACACAATTGTACACAAGTGTTCCCCCTCACCAGCTGAGGGCACATCCATAAATAAAACATTCCCTAGAGAGGTTATAGATTTAGCCACATGGAGGATCAGCAAGGTCCTCAGGAAGATGTGATATTGGGACTGGAAGTCTCCAGGGAAATTAGACACCTGGAAGACATGACTTAAAATCTTAAAGATGACGATATGCCAGTTGATAAATAGAAAGAGTGAGTGATTGAGTGAGTGAATGAATTAGATGAAAAGGTATAGTAGTCATGGAATACTCGTTTATGGTTGTCTCATGTTGACTAGTTTGTTTCTTAGTACCTCTTCCTGGACTTCTGCCTTTTGAACAAAGTAGTGACAGTGAATAGAAGACGCAGAAGGCTACATTCACCAGTCTAGGTAAACACACAAGGAGAGGGTAAAGGACAGAAAAATCTTCCTGTCTTTGCAAGAGCCAAATGCCAATGTATAGCCAGCAGCCTGTGACTTCTGAAAGCTGGGTCCTGCCCTATCTTGCTCATCAGTCACAAGGTTTAATCATGGCTCCTCCTCCAATGATTGTCCTGCTTCCTACACTTTTCCTTTCTCTTCTTCATCTTCAGCACTGGCAATGGCTTAGAGCCACAGTGGGCTTTATGTGAATGCTATGAGTTATCAGAAACTGCAAACCAAATGAAAGCAACCAATTATTTTTTTATCCACTGGAAGTTTTGCAAAGACTTTTGAAATGGGCTAAGAGGAGGCAGGTTGTGGGGACAGGGAGAAGAGGATCCTGCAAGATCAAGCTTAAGAGTAAGATATTTGCCAGTCTTCCCTAAAGGAGCTCCTTCCCAGGAGCAGGTCGCTTTTCTTGGATCTGCTCACTAGAGAACCAAATGCAAAGACAAAAATCACCAGAAATTAGAGCACAAGCATTCCACTTCCTACCCTAAAAAATAAGGTGTATTTGCACTTATCCATACCTTTGAAGTGGTATAAAAGAAGGTGTCTTGCTTAGTTCTTTAACTAGTACTGATTGTTGCTAAGGAGGACTCATCAAGGCCAGGTTGGATGGGGCTCTGAGCAACCTGATCTGGTTGGAGATGTCCCTCCTCCTTGCAGGGGGGTTGGACTAGATGACCTTTAAAGGTCTTTTCCAACCAAAACTATTCTATGATTCTTACTGAGTCCATACTCTTCCTTACTACATCGTATTAGATGACTACGGGTATAAAACATACAGGAATAATCAGACCTTAGCTAATTTCACCAGCCTTTTCCTACAAAGCGCGGAGTCATTCCTTTAGTTCTCCTCTTATATCTACTGAGGAGATTCCTATTAGGGGAATAATTCACTTAATTGCTTAAAAAAAAAAAAAAAGAAATCCTTTGTTTGAAGTCTTAAACATACTGATTCTCAATCACCCAGCCCAAAGTCTGTGGTGAAGTGATAATTAGGTGTTAAGAGCTAACCAGATAACCACCGAGGTTATCTGTCTCCAGGTAGCCATTAAACACCTCAGCAAGAGTGAAAGTACAAAAATATGAGGTTCTCAGGAGCATTCAGCCCTAATAAATTTTGAAACAGTTTGAAACATTTGGAGTTGCTGGCCTGTCTTTATAGCCCCACACTGCTGTGAAACAGCCTGGTGTGCTTTAAAGGACTCGCTCACTTAGAAGACTCAAAGCTCATGTTAAAAACATAATGCGTTTAAGCCCATAAACCTTACTGTACCCCCTTCTTTGCATCAAGGATCACACATTGAGAAAATCCCGCTCCCTGATAACTGCAAATAATAGAACTTCATTCTATCCAGGGGAGGATTTTTAAAATGTGCTTGACTTATTGTCTGGGAATCCTTGTGTTTTCAGAGGCAAAGAGATTTCATGTAAATTATTCTCTCAGTTGACTTGGAGCTCTTCATACATCCTTCTTCCATCTGCTAAATTCACAGAAATATAAGACTTGCCATTACAAGATCCATATCGTGTTCAAAACAAAAAGAATTTGTAATGTAATAAACATATTTTTCATTCTCTTCCTTTCTGATGTCATTTTTACATTGATCCTCTTTTTCTGCAAAAATTCCAAGCATTACCTACCTGACTGAGACCTGAGTGATATTCAAGAAGACAAATAATATGTGTAGTGTTTAAGGTGATATGTCCCTAATTTTAAAAAGTTTTTTTTCCTTGTCAGGATGCTAGAAAGTATCTGATAAATCATGATAATCACTATCATTAAAGCAGGGTACTTGCCTTATAAATTATTTGACATAAAGCCTACCGGCTGCTATTGTGATGAGAATGCTCTGATGAAGTGGGTCATTGCAAAACAGCGTTTGAGTGTATTCCACTATTCTGATAAGTACACGAAAATATTACAGAATTTTGTTCTCAGCAGCGAGCCCAATTCATGCTAAAGTAACTCACCCTGCATAACAAGAATGAAACCAGTAATTAACGTGACTTTCCTCTTTTTTTTTTTCCATCACCTATCCCCTCGGTTGAAATCATAGTTGATGCTAAGAATTGCACATAAGTGAAGCATCTCACAGTTTATAACAGTATCACAGACTTTGGGAAAGAGCCTGGGAATTAACCTATATAAGATGATGGGAAGTATAAATACATCTTTCTCTTCGTGGCTTCCTGATAATTTCACTAGCACAGTCCTGAAAGCCATCTTAAGAGAGCGACAAGGCCAAGTCAAATTACACAGACAAACAGTTTCTAGTAACTGGAGCTTGCCAGCATGCAGATAGGAGATGGGACATGTTCTTTCTCCTGGATCACGATCCCACACCCATGAAGAGGCCATGCAACCACGGCCCTGTATGCCATAGATTTTCCTTGATGTGCCACAAGCAGGGATGATCATAGAATCATAGAATCATAGAATGGTTAGGGTTGGAAGGGACCTTCAAAGGTCATCTAGTCCAACCCCCCTGCAAGAAGCAGGGACATCCCTGACTAGATCAGGTTGCTCAGAGCAATGATGATCAGGTTCACTTTTTTTGCCATTCAAAAATACATGTTTTATCTGAACTAAAACACTGGTGTAGGTGTGCCCTTCCGGTACTTCACAGTACCATTACATTAATGAGTTTCAGGTAATTTTAGGGGGGGTTAGACCCAGGTATTATTCCAGTGGCTACATTAGAAATGGCCAAGTCAGAATGTTGCTGAAGTGAGAATCAAATTCTTGTTCACTTCAGGGGACAGTGCTTGGTCCTCTAATTCTGTCACCTCAGAGCTAGGAAGACCAAGGTCATGGGCAGTAATAAGTGCTCATAATAGTAATTTTACTGGCCAAAGATTTCCCTAGTCTCATTTCAAAGAATTAGCTTTTTAATGAGAAAAAATGAGAATGCATTGCAATACCTTCTCAGAGAATGCTTAATTGAATGGCACACTACAAATAAAAGCAGCTGTGAATACAAGGCTTCCAAACTGGTTGATTTGGGTTTTTTTTCCGATCATCTCCTTATATTTGTAGGTCAGACTCTCTCCTCTCTTTTAGAAACTGCAATGTTCCCTCCTGCCAGTCTGCAAAATACTTCCCCCCAAGAATTTGAGAATGATTCTCCTCAGGCGTCTTTTTGTAAATGTTCCAAATAAACTGAAGCAAATGTGGGTTGTCAGACAAGTCACAGACAACTTTGCCTAGGTTGTCTCAATTCAGACTTAAAATTACCTGAAAATTTCCCTGTAAAAGGTATGTGAAATCAACATGGATGTGAAACATTAAGTACACAGTTCAATATTTTACATTCCCAAAGAAATTAGCAACAAGACAACTAATAATTACTTCCTGAGACACTCGAAAAAACCATACTATACACATTTATGTAGAAATTACCATAATAATATTATCACTAACACAAATACGCACATATGAAAACATTTCAAAGTAAACATAACATTTGCACATAGTAAATACCCATATGTCTCAATAAACACAATTTTAAACTTTAATATGGCAAGTGTGTGGTTCCTTTAATTGAGGATGAAAAATTAAGAACAAGACATTTACAGGGTGAATCCTGAGTATGTAGAAAGCTGGTAGCAGGTTAAAAAGCATGACACACCCTCTACACTCAGGAGGCATCAGGGCAGGGTTAGTGCTCAGAGACTGAACACCAAATTAAAGTGCCATCAGACTACACTGCTGAAAAAAATTTGTGGTTTGTACTCTTGATTGACACTGTGACCACGACCCTAATTTTGGCTCCAGAAGGAATGTATGTTCTTTTTGTTTGGGCTAATGGCAAACCTCCCCCATGACACACATCCTCCTTCATGGTCTCTTCACACTAGTCACCAACACACAATTATGTTCTCTTTCTCTGCATCCACAGGTAGTTACAGATAGCTGTGCTTGCAATACTAGCCAATAAGTAAAGGAAGAAGAAAAAGTTGGGAACCTATTCTGAATAGTGGAGTCTATCATTTGTTGTAATTTCCAAATGCTGTTATTTTTTTTCATGTCACTTGGTTGTTTTGCTGAAAAATAGCCTTATAACACTTTTAAACACAGTTTAACAGGATCAAATTCTGCCTGTGGCCGCAACTTTTTAGAAACTCTTTGACTTTAACAAAGTTTTGGGAATAAGGAGGACATTGCCAGCCTCACAATATCTTCATTAGGATTACCTCTCCTGGTCTCCTTTGGCTATATGCACTCTGTCATTCTAGCATGGCCATTTGTAAACACAAAACTGTTCTTCTTCCTGGTGCTTGCTTCTTGCAACACACTAGTCTGTCTTCTTTTTCTTCCTTCACACTATTTTCAAGCATACCAGTTGTCTCAGGGGCTTCCAAGAGCTGCAGTTTAATCACTGAAGTCTTCAGCAAAGACTTAGGGCTTTTACAGTTTGATTTTGAGACACCAGACTGTGTTTCCATTACCAACTATTAAGCAAAAAGAAAATATCACTTAAATTCTCAACTGAACCAGTGTGTTATGAACATACTGATGGAGCATAAATATCGGAAAAATAAGATGACATAGAGTTGTTTTTCTGATGGTAATAGCACTGTACGAAACAGAGACAAGCTGGCATATGTTTCTAGCTGTTCCCTCTCCCTTTAACACATAACATTGATGGCATTACACAATTTGTTAACATTAGGGTGAATTTAGTCAGGAGTCCTGAATACCCCAAAACAGCTTTTACAGATTCTAAAATGGGTCTGGTGCCTGAGTTTTTCTTCAAATCCCTCCGTGCAGAATGGAGACTGGGCAGCAAACTTTTTAACTGCGCCCATACACTCATAAACATCTGTAGCAAACCATCATTCTGCTGAATGCAGGACCACATTGCCATGACATTTTGGTTATGAACATTAGAGGAGCGTGTGGCTCTGAATCCCAATGTTAAGGATTTTAGGAATCTCAAGCGGAAGCCAGCTCTCTGACTCATGCAAGAGTTTGACAAGTCCTGAAAAAACTCTTGCAAAGTGAAAGACATGCAGTGCAAAAGTCTTGCAACTTGGCAGCAAAAGGAGGGTCAAGGTGAGGATGGAGGGCCTTCAGGAAGGGAATGGTTAATTGGCTATAATAACTCAAGCAGGCGAGCAACTCCACTGCTGCAACCAATTATTAACACTAAGCAATTTAGCAGCTCAACTTAGAATAAGCAGCACATTGGGCACTGAGTACACAGTGGCAGACTGTCTATGACCCTCTGCTACCAGCCAGCCAGCAAATTTTATTTTTTTTCTCTAAAAAGAGTTCTTTCAAAACTCCACTATAATAGTCCATTCTGTGCCCAGGAATAATTTTAGAAGGGCTGAGTCCCAGACTTCCTTTTCACAGGTGCAAGGCCACGCATTCGCACCTCCAGCTACAGCTGCTGTTTCCAGGGGCTGAGCTACCAAGGCCAGCATCCTGGCTTCAGCAGAGCAGAAATATTGAATTTCTCCATTTTCCTTACCGATGTGCACCACCACAAGCAGGTCTGCCCAGTCCAAATCCAGTCCCCCAGAGGTGTGCAATTGTGGCAGTCTATAGCCAATTAAAAGTGCAATCTAGATTCCAGGTTTTGAAAATTCAGTCCCCTCAAGAACAGCTATTTGTACCAAGACAGCACTATTTTTAAAAAGGGCACATTTCTTGATCATGCCTCACACTGCAAAGCTTCTGTTCAACTAACTACACGACAGTCTGTTAACACTGAAGGAAATCCCTTAAAAGCTGTGTTTATTTGACCAACACTGACTAAAATTAGAAAAATATTAAATGAAAGCAGCTGGTCAGCTACCAGCCATAATATTATCCCAACTTCCTTCACAGGAAATATTATAATAACATTTTATTTGTTTTTTCCCCTGCTTGCTGCCACTGGGGTGTAATATTTCTTTCATGTTGTTGATAGATCAAGAGCACTTCTGTTGGATTCAGGCCGTACTGCATGCTGATACCAACAATCCCAGCACGGCCTTTAATGGAGGATCCAGCCAGCATCTAGGGGTGGATTGTTGACTGCTCTACCACCGATCATCTACAGCTTTGTTCTTTATTTTGGGAAATTGCTTCAATATTTTGACCGTAGATCTGTAAATGTATTAACGACTGAAGACAAGCTGCTTCTCAGCAGATCCTTGCCTGTGACCTCTCCAAGGCTGCAGATCCAGAACCACAGGAAATGGACCGTGAAATGCCTGGGTGCTTTGTGAAAGCTATGCTTTGGTCAGCCACTTCATGCCAGCATCCCAGCAAAACCCACTGGGGGCCCAAAACAGGGCTTGAACTTGGTGACATGAGCCACCAGTGCTGCCAAATCTCCCCATGCCTCTGGACTTTGTCCACCACCTCAGCTCAGAAGGGTTTGTGGCCCTGCTGCAGCTTACTGAAACCGATTTTGCCTGCTTGCTCTTTCATCCAGATCCTCGCAGAGGATGACAACGGGCCCCAAACTCTTGGACCATCCCCAGCCGGTTTTGCATATTCCTTCCCCCTCAAGGAAGGGCCTTTGTTCCTCTGCTGTCATGATGGTTTTAACACCCCATTTACATAATACCTTTTGAAATGGACCCTGAGGCCTGGTCTACACTAGAAAGTGTTTGTCAGTGGAGCTCTGTCAGCAACCCGTCCTACTGTGGCTGCTGCTGTACCAGCAAAAGGACACCTCTAGTACAGCTTTTGCCATCTCCTTTCATTCCTTCCTAGAAGAAATACCTTTATAATCTATACTTTTACTAGTAATAGAAATCTCTTTTTAAAAAAGACATCGTGCTTTTAATTGCCCCTTGTATCCTAGCAAAATTTCTGCTATAGGCACAGCTTTACGCATCTACAGTTACGCTTTAACAACATCAGCTTAAGTATACCAGGTATAATCAGTTCACAGGTTAGTGATAGCCCTTTTTCCTCAACATATGCATTAAAAAACAATATGGCTTTCATCCATCTTCAGTAACCAAGGGTTTGTGCATACGGAAGCCATATGGAGTGTAAGAGCTTGCCTATATCAGAAATTATAACAATATATAGTAATGTGGGAATTTAAACCACTGCAGTTGGACAATATAACCCCTTTTTTTTCCTCCATAAGGATGTGAATGTGTGTGTGCATGTGAGTAAAATGAGTGGTTTTATCCATTTTAACTTCTGTTGCTTTGAAAGCAGTTTACCTAAACTGGAAAAAAAATAGTATTTACTTCTGAGTAAGAGTGTCCACATGGATAGTCGTGGTGAAATAAGTACAGCATTTTAACTATATGAGTATCATTTGTCATTCCCACAGACACAATTAGTTCTATATCAAAGTCCTATATCATATTTTTGAATATAGCTTCTTGTCGCTACCAGCATTTGCATTTTAGCAATTTGCATTTCTTCTTGCAAATTAAAAAAAAAAAAAAAAAAAAGTGTTCAACTGAGATTTGCAAATGAGCAAAGGCAGCCAGGTGAAGGCAAGCAGGAGAGAAGGGGGGTTGAAGGTGAAGGTGAAAGTGAGATAAAGAACAACAAAATGTCAGGCTTGCTTGGAAGGGTTTGGTTTTGCCTCCAACCAAACTTGGAACATCCAAGTTTGTACCAAGAGTCTAGGTAAGGTGATTTTGTTCAAGTGGCATCAATAACTCACTTTTAAATGCACATACTTATTGATTTCAGGGTATAACATAATTAGGTCTCATATTACTTACATAGGTTGTGCAGTTCCCGCTGTAAACCTAGATATTATTCAGAAAATCAAAGTAATCTCTTGTGGGTATTAAAATAACAATACATTTGAGAAATGATTGCTACCATTTTTGAAACTGCATTAATGTTCATTATTTATGTAATATACAAGTTTAGAAAGGGCTGATTTTATTTTTTTTTAAACTTCATTGCCAGTATAAAAAAAAACCTTTCAAGTTCTTGGAATCAAATGAATGCAAGTTTCTTTTTTTTGCATTGGGTGATGAAGACAAATGTATCATTGCACATTAAAAATACATCGCACATTTTATACATTTACATATGTGGTGCTCTTCATGTTAAAAAAAAACCACACACACACACACCAAAAAATCTCAGAGCACTTCAGAGAATGCACCCAGAGACAGAGCTATTGTTCAGGAAAAGCCAGATTAAACAAACATGCCTGTAGTCTTGACTTGAAGGCATTTATGGAATTAACATTCTGAGTCTCAGCTGGCACCATGCTCCAAAGCTGGGGGCAGAACATGCAAAGCCTTTGGCACCTATGAGTTTCTGCTGATATTCCTGTTATGAACAAAAGCCCAGCATTTTACAGAACTCTGAGTCATTCCCAAACATGTGCATAAATGGAACCAAAAGTTTTAATTAGCAGTCATGGCCTTAAATCATGTGCTGTTTTAAAGACCATTGGAACTGCCCTGACATCACCAGGCAGGCAGTGAGTGACATGACCCTAATACAGAATTGGTCTGGCTAGTCTGGGTTATTAATATTCAAGGGCAGCTTAGTTCTCCGTACAGTGCAATTTTTAAAGATATCCATGATCAGGGATTTATGGAAACCTAGACTAAATGTGACTAAACAGTGGAATATTTCTGCTTTTATCTCAGATTGCAATGCTCCCAGTCCTTTGAAAGAAAGCCCTAGGATTTGTTCCTTTTTTCATGGAAAGTAACAGGTACAGGGGCCCATTCTGATCTTTATCTCTGACCAGGTTCAACACAATCTGTCTTCATGATACATGCTAAAACCAGCTTTCACAATCACTGCAGTTCCTGAGATAGCCTTGCCTCTGGTGTCACAGCTGCTACAGTACCTAGATAATTCAGGGGAAAACCCAGAAAAGCACAGAGAACAACTTCAGTCCTTGACATGACCCATTCTCACAAGTCGTGTCCACCATCAGAAGATGGTGCTACTCCTAGCTGGTTAGCTGGTAGCACACAGTATCTGTGAAACACCAACATTTCTGAACTGTTTCTGTATGACCCAGTTCTTATTTGGAAGTCTCAAAAAATGGACCTAGCCAGGTTTTACCACTCCTGACCAGAGCAGAAGGATTACTTCTGCAGGACAGACGGCCTTCCTGTTTATAAATCCCATCATGAAGTTTCTCTCTCCCACAAGAACATGATTTATGTTTGATTTGTAATCCACACTAACCTCAAAACTAATTCTGAAAAACTGATCCTAAACAACTTCTCTGCCCTGTATTTGGTCCCCTGCTATACCTGCTTTATTGTAGCATTTGATTTTTAATTCATTTTTTCTAGGACATATCTCCAATTTGTCAAAATAATTCGGAACACTAATCCTGTCTTTCAGCACCCTTGCAGACTCTCCAGCTTCATATCACCAGAAAATGTTACAAGCATACATTTCCCATAAGTTTCTTAAGATACCACATTGAACTAGACCAAAAAGATAGCCAAGATCCCTGCAAAATCCCAATCAACATAACTTTGCAGTTTGACAGGAAATCTTTCTCTCAATGACCTGCATGTGGTCATCCAGCCAGCTTTTGTATTGCTGCATAGATTCTTCAATCAAAGAATGTTTCCATGACATTCTTATGAAATGTCCTATGGGATAAGGTCAAACTCCCTATTAACTATTTATCATTATCCCTAAGACTAAGTAGCAAATAAGCTCCAGGGTCACACTAGAAATTATACATCTAAGCTATAAACACAGCCTTTGTAGAGTATCCATAATTTCACTGAAGTCCGAAAATACGGGACTACAGAATTTATCTTTTCTATTGACTTCCCCATTCGTCCTCTCAAAGATTTTATACATATGCACATAATGGCCTCAAAAGAATCTTGCTGGAATAACTAGGAGATATTCTATGAAAAACCAGAGAACATGCTCCTAAATCCATATAGTACAGTTTAAGAAGTCTGTATTGTATTTGCTACTCATGTTCCAGAGGGTTAGTGTACTCTGCTTCACAAATACTTTCTGGAATAGGGTGAGTATAGCATCTGCATGGTACTTGTAGAGCAGTGCCTGACCTATTCCAGAGATGCTCGGGCTCCATCAGCACTAGGAAAGTGTCTTACTGACAGTAACAAATAGCAATGGTGAATTCATGCTTTGCTTTAGCTTTGCCTAGAGTCTAAGAAACAGACTCACTTTCCATTTATCTTTGTTGTAGGTGACTCTAACAGGTAATGACAACTGGCAAATGGCAAATAGCAATAAAGCCAAAATAATGTTCTGACATGGGAATCATATCATCACCCAACACTGCCAAAATCGCACTTTACTCTAAAGACAAACAATTTTCAGAGTTACAAAGCATTTACCTCAGCACACAAGAGATTATGTAAGAAGAACCTTTTAACCATTCTACACCTTCCACAAAAAAAAAAAAAATCCCTATTGCTCTGCCTTCCCAAAAGAAAAGAGAGGATTTCCTAAAAATGCTGTCCAGACATGCAAAAATAAGGTAAGGAATGGGAGTCTGTCAAATGTGGCTGAACTCTTCTGGAATGCAAGATGCCAGTGGGAAGGACATAGGCTTACCAAAATTCATGCCATGTTAAGGGGCCTACATATTCATAGCTCCCCACCAAACACAAACATATCATTAATCAAGGAGAGAGAAAGACATTGCCTCTGTAACTGGGGGATAAGAGAAATACTCTGTCTTACAGTTTTGCCTTCACAGGTTTCCACAAAGCCATGGCACAAAGCTATGGAAAAATTAGGAGGTATAAATATACTAGGAGTATCTGGACTTTTAACTTTTATCCAAATTGTAGATTAGTTTTGAATCCTGCATATTTCTACATTTTAATCAGATACTTTAGTGTCAAGATTAGCAAGCATATAGTATCTCTTAGAGTTTTAAACAAGCTCTTTTAATGAAAACATAACCTGAAATCAGGCAGTATTTGGGAGAAAAAAAAAAAAAAGCTGTTGGCTGGAACTCTGTTTCCTCACTGACATTAAAAACAGTCAATATAACTCTGTGATGATGCAGAAATTTAACTTTTGTACATTTTTATTATATCCAGAATACCAAAGATAACTGGATTTATTCACACAATGGCTGTCACTGAATTCAGTTTTCTGGTACAATTTCCTTCCCATATAAACCCATAAAAATATGATGGGTGAAACATTAGGACTGCTTAAAGCAGAAGCTGATGTATATCTATACAGAAAGAACAGATAGATTGCAAAATGTTTATGTCTTTTACATTTTTTACTGTATTAATAAGGAAACACTGTGATTACCAATCAAAAAAGACTCAGGAGTGCTGCTTGTAAAGTGCACTATTACAAAGATTTATATCTGTATCTGGGGAGTAATACAGAGCATTGATATTTTAAGGAGCTCAGTTCAAAATCTCTTTATTCAATGAAAGCCCGTGAGAGTGAAATATATTTTTCCTGGGGCAGCAGTGTGAGCATCATTGTTTGTTTATGACAGGAGCTGTAGAAAAAAATACTTTTCCCAAAATTATATATATGTCCAAAATATTTCAGAATTAATTTTGAGATAATTTTTCTGTATCTAACCGAAATCTTTTACAATGTGGTATCAGGCAGTCAAAAAAATCAATTCCTCATACATGTATTTGGTTAACTCTGAACAAGAAGATATCTGTATGTAGAATATATTTCATGAACCAGAAGCTACACCTCAAAATACTTGGAGGAGGTGACTGCTTTACGTATATTCAAAAACACAGACCACCAAGAGAAGCCTACAAACCTGGTCTCCCACCAGGACTCACGAGGAGACTACAGGGAATTCACCTTTCTGAAGACATCTTGTTTTGCTGGTTGCATTTGTACATACTTTTGGCTACCTTCTAATAACCTTTTGCAGGACCTGAACTTGCTCTTTTTGATTCAAGAGCCAGTTCCTAATGTTTCCTCACCATAGCACAGAGATGTATCTGTTAGAATAATGGTCAGAACCAGGAGCTAGAACACGGTAGATTAACTTAGAGCAATCTTTCCTAGTACGTCGTTAACAGATGCCTTCCAACAGGTTGTGCATAATCTAATATAAATTATAATTTTTTTTCATATAATGAGTTGTAAATTCATGTGCATGCTCCTCACAACACAATGTACTGTGGTAGTGATGTGTTTATAAAATGTTTGTGTTAAATACTATTGTACTTAGTCTGTTACTATAACAAAAGTGATAGCAGTTTGTCTTTGTTTTTTGTGCTGGGCTCTATTGCAACACACCCGTTTCTTAAAGAATTAAACAAATCATATTTAGATAACACTTTTCTAAATCCTTTTTCATTATTTCAACAGTGTTTTTCTGTTCTCCTGGACAGCAATATGCCTGCTCTCTCCCTGCTTCAAAGATCTTCAGTGAATGTCGAATCAATTCCACCACTCTCTTTGCTTTAGGTCACATTTCGATGTGCAGTCTGGGGAACACCAGAGTGCAAGACTGTTTTGGCATGAATAGATACCTGTCATACTTTGGAAGAGCACTATTTAGCCAATATATAAAGTTTACCAAGAGAAAAATTAAAATGTGGTAATAATTTTATTCCTTTCTTCCTTTAATTGTTAAAATTTAATCTCTTGGCCAGATTGTGGTCCTTAGGGTATGACATATTTATCAAACCTATGTGTGTGTAAGTGGATTTTTTTAATGTACTATGAAAAGTAGCGATGCATTGAGATCAGAATCTAAGCAAGTATAAAAATAAGAGCCGTAGGAACTGACGGCAGAAATCCAAAGTTTATCATATAATTCCCAGATCCATGTAGCTGGTCCCTAGGAACATAAAAAACACAACAGTACAAAGGAAAACATTTTCAGATGTACTTCTTTTTTTTTTTCTAAGATCCTGCTGCAGAGGTTATATCTGGCAGTGGGGAGCTTTTTCTCTTATCTTCAGTTCCCACAAGAACCAAGCTTGAACATCAGAGCTCCCTAAGCCTAATAAATGAGAGTATTCTTGTCTGCTTTATCTTTTTTTTTTTTCCCCCAGTCATATGATGAGGCAATAAATATATGATCTTATTTTGAAAAGAAGCTATTGTATTAAACAGAGGGTGTGAGCTCATCTCATCCCCCAGGCTCTCACCTAGACCTGGGTAGCAATGTGTAGTCACAGGAATGCACAAAGGGTGGCAATTGCTCTCCTTGGAGCAATTGTTCCTGGTCCTTGCTCTGGAGCTGGAAGGCAAGTGGCCTCTCCGCAACCCACTGTTAATGCCTCCACACAGGGATGGGGACAACCTGACTTGCATTAACAAAATCAATCTTGTGCTGATTAGTCCAACAGAATGGGGTGCATATCACAATCAATTTCCATAAATATTCACTTATGCCTCTTTTGTCTTCATTTTCCACAAACATTCAAGTACTTGACTCCTATTCACATGAACGCTCCCAGAAAGAGAATTTTAAGCTTACATGCTTGAGTACTTGCATATAGTAAATTTTAAAATGAGTGAGTATACAAGTCATAAGACGGGAAAGGGAGTGCCTTTGCCAGTACCTGGTAGAGAGGCATTTAAATAAACCAGGCAAGTACCTGCTTATGTCCTTCTCATCTACAGTTATGTGTGTACATGCAGTTTTATTTAGAACAGTGGACTCTCAATTTGGTCTCCCACCATAGTTCAATGGACGTGGCATGGAGCAAGAAACGTACAGCACCGAGAGTATCTCTTCCCTAGAACATGAATGGTACTGTTCAGTTATCTGTGCCATATGCTTTGATATTTTCAGACAAAAATATCATATAAGAGTTATATAATAGTATTACTGAATAATGCTTATCATGTTTTGCAGGGGAAAAGGTCATGGCACTGGGGGAAAAAAAGTCTTCCATATTCTTCTGCAAATAGGCATGAACAAGGAAGAAAAATCAGATAGTCAGAAAAGCAAAATTTTTTCAATGCTTGCAGTATTTTCTGGATGCCAGAGTCCCCGAGTGTTCAACCTGGAACACTGAAAGCAAAAGTTTGAATCCATTCAATCAGCCTCAGTTTTTCTACCTCCTTTAGTGGGGCCAGCATTTCTGGCTTATATACATTTCATCTTGATTTTGTAAAGTTTAGACAAATTAGACAGATGAGATTTGGACACAAGAAGTGGGATTCCAGATGGAAGAAGAGAGGTTCATCAAATGAAAGATACAAAAGCCAATGGAAAAACTGAGAAATAAAGTATCCAAAAGATCCAATAGCTCCAACATGGATACAGGGGGCCAAATTTGTCCTCAGTGTAACTCTACTCTTTCAGACCGGATGGATTGAGCCTGCTATTTGGTTGCTGAACAATCTCTACTAGCAGGAGAACCACTAGAAATGGAGCATAAACAATTTGCTGAGAACTGGCTGTATTTGCTCTGAGCTGTAACTGTTCTGTTTCACAGACTCCACCGTTCTGAGCTGCCTGCTCCACAGACTCCACATAAAGGAAACCCACATCAGTGTGTGGCAGTTTATTTCACACTGAACCAGCCAACATATTTTCTCTTCAAACTGCATACGAGTCCCTTGCAAGGAGGAAAGACACCTGGGGGTTCTGACCTTAAAATTAGATCTGCTTTACTTGCAAAATCCCACTCTTATAGTGAGATCTTTCTTATTTACCATCCAAATGTTGCTGAGGCCTTTGCAGACTGCTCAGGCCTCAGACTGTGAGCAAAATTTGACCCAATGTGAATTTGTAGTAACTCACGCTGCAGCACTTGATTCCCCTGCCTCCTTCAAAATGTCTCAGAGGACTCAGACACAACCACCATGCAGATCAATAACTTTACAGTACAAACAGACAGAAACTCTCCCTTTTGGGAACAGGATAAGGCAAAGTCAATTAATTCACAACAGAGAGATGAGTAATTGAGCCAGGAGTATTTTTAATAGGATATACCAGTCCAGCATTTGCATTTTCAAACTATGTATCTCCTGCTCCAGAATCCATTGAAGTCAATTTAAAGACTCCCTCAGAGGTTGGGAGCAGTCATTCCTACTTTTTAGATCTTGCTGAATGCTGTTTCAAATCTCCAATACAAAATTTAAACACAGGACTCCCTCCACTACCTTTTTTTTTAATATTACATGCAGACTTGCAGGGGCATAGCCCAAACTTCCCAGGCATACATACTGTGCTCTTGGATTATACTTAAAAAAGTCATACCAGGGCATACCAGAGTTTGACTCTTCAGTGACCAACTAGCAAAAGCTGAGAATTAAATAAGCAAATTGGCAGCTATCACCATCAGAAGTCAGCATTTCACATCATGGTTTCTAAGGTACCACAGGATTTTCCTCTACTGAGAAAATGAAACACTGTCTCAGGCATGGTGGTACAAGGCAGAGGGATGCTTTTTGAGGCCTTGCTCTGTGTTGTAGGACATCTGGATTCTGCGAGACACCTGCTTGTCCTAAAGAAGCAGATATTTTGCTTCAAGTGACCCCAGCAACCACTTCAAACACTCTGAGGTTGGGATGTTTTGGGAAGGAGGGGGAGTTTCTGTGTCAATGTATACAATTAATAATAGCAGCACTCATTCTCCAAATGCTGTGGGAGGATGCATGTTTAAGTTATGCAGTGCTGTGGAGGAAAGCACAACCCATTCCCTGGTCTTTGACCACGCCGGGTGTGAGAACTCCTGCCCTGCTCCCACCTTCAACTTTTATTTGTTTGCAGCTTTTGCCATGCTCACCAACGTTTTCAGCAGCCGTCTGTGATTCCAGCTACAGTTTGATGCTAAATACAGTAAGTATCTGGGAATAGTAAACATTTACCAGTAAGACAGGAAAAACAAAAAGATTTAGCAAAGAACCCTTAATGAGAACCATGGGACATGTTACAACTCTGCTGAGGATGAATGTGCTTTGCAAAGGCATTTGCATATTGTCACTCCTCCCAGTGTGGCTCTTTCCTTAACCTCTTTTTAGATTGCAAACACGATAGGGCTGTGCAAAATTTTGTCATCCCAAACTGAAGATAAAATGATCAATGACTAAAACATGACTCAGGCAAAGGAGACTTAGGGCCTAATTTTCTTCTAACTTTTAGTAAATTTATGCCTGCGTAACAATTCTACTGGCTGCCGTGGTGATGTTTGCTGCACTAATGTAAGTGAAAACAGAAGCAGGCTCCAACAGCTTCAAATTAATCTCATGTAAGAAGTCAAAGTCAAGGAGCTTGCGCTTGTTCTGTCAATACCTGAATTTGATTCCTAGGTTTGCTAATAAGCTTTATAAACCTGTATAGACTAGATGCCTTTATGAACTTTATGCAAAGCACTTTGAAGTCATTAGACATTATTCAATTACCTTTTGTGGTATTAGTGGAATGAAGGGGGCCAGAACTGGCAGTGATAAAGATGCAACCCATCATACTCAATATGCCTAATAATCACAAAAAACACACCTCACTCCCTCCTGTTTGTGACCTATAAACCACACAAGTATGAAAGAAGAGCTATGCCCTTTACAGGAACAGAGGAAAATGTGAAGGTAGTAGATACAAATAGTGACATTGCATACTCTGCTAATGGAATTGAGATAATGTACTTGGGAAGAGATACTAGGGTCCCACGAATGCAAGATGATTTCTGTTTGGGGACACTGCATGAAAATATTTTGAAGTGGTACCATGCCATGGGTAAGTGGAAAGGTATCACTCCACATTAAGGAGTCACTGATCAAAGACTTCAAAACAGCCTTTGGCAAAGGAAGCCAAACCTGTTTAGTTTCTCCAAAGAGCCAATGAGGAGAGGAAGACTTTAGAGATTGAGTCAGGGCAGGGAGGTTTAAACCTTGTAGGGCTCTGAAATGTTCATAGGAGGCACTGGCAACAGGAAGAGCCTGGAAAGGTTTGTCTCTCTGAAGTTCGTGTTTGTGAAAAGGCCACATTGCCTAACCTTTAAGGGTTAACTAGAAAGAGGTTACATATAGGCTGCTTTACATAAATCTGTAAGCAGTACAATGTGTACTGGGTACATTCCTGGCTCCAGGGAAGTTCAAGGGAAAACTTCTACTAGTTTCAGAAAGTCACTTATTTCCTGCTATATATTCCAAGACGTACTGCTAAATACACCTTAAAATGTATGAACGCTGCTCCTACACCACATCCTCTGACACATTAGCAGAGGAAAACTACTTGTTCCTTTGTTATTAGAGACTCTGGAAACACAATTCAACTTCATGAGTTTTCTGACGATTGTTTGAGATTCTTAGCTTCCTGGCTTTGGGACTGGCGGTATTCTTCCATATTTGTTAAAACCTCCTTTTATTGTTGAATGAAATGCGACAAGTTGCCACTGCTAAAAATTACCTTCATATTCATCAGAAGCAGTGTTATTTTTCTGCACTTTTTTGAGTAGTCTCGGAAATCAATTGGTAATTAGGGAAACACATCTGTTAATATACCTATAATGAAATTACTGTAATGCACTGAACAAAAATGAAAGTAATCCTTGTTGTTTTTTGCACACATATACTTTCCTAGCCTTGTTTTTATTGGAAAGTCCTTTCATCGATAATCCTAATTGTATGTATTTGTTTTAGACTCCTCCTGCTCCCAGATATGTAGTTTGGTTGAAAAGTGACTTTTACATTTTGTGTTAAAGCTTCTTGCAGTCTGGCTTTCGGTATGTCTCCTTGAGTAGGTAAACATGACAGAACAAAAGTGCCTGGAAATGCAAACAGTCCCTGAATTATTATGCCTATTACTTTTTATTAGTAGTAAAAACAAAAAGAAGCAAGGAACAGTTCTATTTATGCAGAGCAGTTAGAACATAAATAATAATAAAATGTTAAAACTATAAAACTACTTATGCCATATTAATTTAGTTCTAATAAAAAGTAGGTTTAGGTCTTGCCTCCATGACAGCAAACGTGGTGCAGCTTTGCTTTCATCCAATATTTATACTCAAAAACATTTTGGTTTAGGAAATAAACTAGTGATAAAAAATTACAGTCTCAGAATATTGGGCTTTGACTAGTCCCCTGCTGCCCTTTATATTATGTTTCAGTAAAATACAGTACATCTTGCTGCTTTATTTCATTGTTTGTGGCCCATGCAAAATCCTATTGTCCAGCTGCCCAACGTAAATGAACAACAAATCAGAACAACCAGAAAAGCACCGTTACTGATTAAACTAGGTCAGAATTTTTGCCTGCACTGTTAGAAATATGACTTTATTCAGATTTTCGGTACATGTTTACATCACCTTGAATGGCACTGAGCAAGGCTGCTGATGGAGCATTTCATTTTTAAGTGCTACAGACAAGCAAATCGTGCCAGCTCTCCTTAGCACATATTATCAAGTTGTTTGGTTCTGTTGATTTTTTTTTTTTTAATGATTCCAAATTAGCAGGGTGATCCTGCATGGGATTAAGCAGCATCTAAGTGAGCAAGGAGAAGAACTACAGTTCAGAGCAGACATTGAAGCTAGATGAGCTCACCTGGTCAATACCAACTCTCACCTCCAAGTACCCTCACTGCAGCTCAGGGGCACCCTGAAACAAAGAGGTCTCTCCCAGCAGATGCCAACTGCTGCATGGAAGTCTAATCCTTCTCCACATTTCATAATTTTGCTATCTGGCTCAACTCAACTCTTCCTTGCCTGTCTCAACACCCATGTGGTGGAAAAGGCCAGAGCCCGGACAAGCAAACCACGGGGGTATACAGAGATGACCACACAGACAGCTGCTTTCCTCATGTACTCCCTCAGGGTGCAGCAGCCCAGGGTCTAAAAGACTGGGAACCTTTGGGCTAGGCTGATATGGCCATTTTATTGCAGTGGGGGAAGAACTAGCTGCCTCACCAGGTGAAGTGGACTTACAGGTTTTTCTCTTTACAGAACATTATTGGAGAGAGCAATAATTTAGACCCACATCTTAATCATGTTGTCAAGTCAAATGTTAAAAAAATTGACTTCTCAAGCTGAAGAGCTAATGAAACCAGATTTTATACATGTCTGTGTCTTCTTTTTCTCAAAACTTCTCCCAGCACCAGAATAACTTTAGATTCTCTTATGTCCCCTGCAATACTTTCTATCAGGGAAGAGACAGCATTTGCTCTGGTTCTGACTATATATCCATCTGCTGACAAATGGAATAATGCCTGAGTTTTACCCTTTTCAACTTTCAGGTCAGTGCAATCATTCAGCTGAGGTCTCTCTCCAGTATCCAGACAATTTCCATGAAACTTTAGAAATGCAATAATATTTCAGATCTACCCTTCTATCAAATTTGTTTGAAACTGGCAGCAAGCTCATAGGTCATTAGGAGGCTACTGATACACAGACAGAGCAATTTCATTATTCCATTAGCTGGAACCCTGTAATCAAACCCTCTGCACAATCATGAGACTTGTTTACAGATCATAAGACTTTAGAAAATAATAGACTGTGGGTTCTTTCCAGTTGCAACATGGGATGCAAATAAAGACAAAGATTACACTGGAAAAAAAATAAAAGGAGTAGCAAAAATGGCAGAATATTTCAGGTCTTATGGCACTAGCTTTAGAAAATACATTAACCACATATCAAAAAAGGCTTTAAATATGCAAGAAAGATGGTTTGGCTTAAGCGGTAAAGCATAGGAGAAATTAGGAAGTGAAAAAAAAATATCTTTACGCTTCAAACAGAAGAAATTGAGGAAAACAAAATAGGGATCAACTCTGTCAAGTTTCACGAAGTCACAGTTCTAAAGGAAGTTTCTACAACTAGAGGTAACTCATTCCTCATATCAGGCAATGCAAAATGAGAAGTCGGATGGATTTTCAAAAAGTTTTCCAGGGGAATCTTCAGAGAACTGCAGCTTCCTAAGTCTGATGTCATTAGGGTCAAAATTGGTACAATCAATAATAAGGAACATGGGCAGTAGAGGTGTAAATAAATATGATACACTGCGATAGCTTCTGCAAAGGGAAATCATACCTCACAAATCCATTAAAATGTTGTGGAAGTGTTAACAATAATAAGAATGATCCTACTGAGAAGGGGTTTTTTTTTTGATTGAAAGAAAAAAGTTTGGCAAGATCCTTCACCGAAAGCTTTTAAAGACATTACATCAATCTGGAATAAGACTTAGAGTCCTCTGATGAATTAGTAAATGGTTAAAAGACAGGAACAAAGAGTTAAAATCAAGTGGAGTTTTCCTGTTAGAGGAAGGTTACCAGGTCTGCAGGGAACTTTGCACAGACTTGTGTGCTTCAGCATTTTATAAATAATGTGGAACAGGAAGCGAATGGTGAGGCTCAGAAAGTTTGCTGATGGCACAAGGTTTTTCAGGATCCTCAGAACTAAAACTGACTGAAGAGTTACAGAAGAGTTAAACGATACTGTGGGACTGTATAGTGGAGTAGCAGTGACATTAAGCACTGATCCACACAAAGTTGTGAACAAGCAGAAAAAAAAAATGACTAGATAGAAGCATAGGCTCTTCACTGGTATTAATACTAGGAAAGATTTATTGGAGCCATTTTGAATAATACTTTTTAAATGTCTGTTCAACATTCAGTAACACTCAAAAAGCCCAGTAAAATATTATAAACTATTAGGAAATAAATAGGGAAGAAAATGGGAACATTATTCTGCCGCTGCCTGGTTCGCCTGTAATTTCAAATACTGCATGTATTGAATATTTTAATCAGTCACCTCAAAAGGGTTACAATAGATTCAGAAAAGGCATTGTGGATAGTGACAAAGCCAGTCAGAGGTGTGGAGTGAGTGCCATATGAGGAGTGATTAGACAGAGAAGGAGTTTTCAGCTTGGAAAAGGAAATGACTGAGAGGAAGAGCAATAGAAAATCATGAGCAATGTAGGAAAGGTGAATTGGGAAAGGCTATTCACTATTTCTCATAACATCTAAACTAGCAAGCACTGAATGACTCTATCAGGCATATGCTGCAAAATAGAAAAGGGGATGTACTTTCCCATACTTAATTACACTGTAGAATGTAATGAGGAAAACATAAATTAGTTCAAAAAAACAACTGGAAAATTAATTGAAGAAAAGTCCATCATGGAGATGCAATCTTCTTCTCAAAAAGTCCTGAAACCTGATACTGAGTTTCCATTTTCTACTTTCCTTCCTTACACTTCCACTCCCGGCTATAATCAGAGCCAGGACACAGATCTATATGTTTCCACCTTTATGTTAAAGACAATAAAGTAACCACTCACCATAGAAACCAACTCTAGGACCTCCGAGTCTCTCAAGGCATCCTCTCATTTTCTGATTTCCACCAGACCACTCCACAGCATCATCTTTTCCTCTCCCATTATTTAGCACCTACAGAAGCAGCAACATTTTTTCCCTGGATGGAGCGCATGGTGCTAGTGTGATCTCTAACCACCGTTAGCTGATACTTACCGAAAAATTCAAAAGTTGTTTGAGAGAAGAGATGGCTAGATCAAGGATCATGTTAGCAAATAAATATCAGCAGTCTTACCAAACCAGTTTAAATAAATGGTGGGTCTTCAGAAAGCAAATTAACTTAAACTTCTGCATATCTTTAAAGAGTAGAGCATCAGCCACTTAATTTAGAAGTCTGTCTCTGATCCTGAGCAGAAACCTCCTCCTCGTTTGCAAGAATTCAGCCCAAAGCAACTTTTTCCACACAGACCTTTTCCCTCTATTCATTTCAGTTCACTGCCTGGTGAACTGTATGAGGTTTTTGGTTTGCTTCCATGTAATTTGGTGCAACTGTATTGTGCCAGCTTTCTAGTGGCAGGAGTTGGTGCACTTGCTCACATTACTAAAAATGAGCAAGGCGCTTCCTGAGAAACACAAGTGTACAGCCCGCTCACCTGGCACGTGCTGCCTACTCTTTAGGCAGCAGAGAGAGGACCAGGCTCCTTGTCTTTCTTGCACTGTTTGCTCAGCACCTGAGTCCTGGTTAGGCCAGCGTATAACATGAGCATCTTTCAACTATTTCATCTGTCTCAAACCTCTTAAAAAATACAGATCTTCCTTTCCCTGCTTGATGTGACAGTAATGTCAATGAATTAACAACAGCATGCAGAACTTGACATTTCTGAAGTCTGTTCTTTAAGGATATAAGGATGTAAGAAAAGATGCACCAGACTGAGCCAGTGGCCCTATGCGGTTCTGCAGACCCATAGGTAACTGCAGGTAACTGCATCAGCAGCATTGCTGACAGACAACACTAAGGCTGTTAGCTATCAAGTCATCCCTACTATGTCTTCCTCAGGGATGAAAAACTAAAAAAGCATGCAAGATCTGCAACCCTGAGATTTCTCTTTTGACACCACTGCTAGTTCTGCTTCTTTTCTTGTGTTGTAGCTACACACAGCATCATTTTCATGACATGGTGGAAATTCCCAAGTTCCAAGTAATCCTATTTTGCTTTATCTGTCCCTTTTTATTTCTGCAAGTCCTTGGGGATTCTCATGTTACTTTCTAACAATGTAAGTATCCTGGTTTTCGGTTTTCAGCTGAACAAAATGGTAGCAGTTGATAACCCATGATGATTTGTTAGTGCTGCTCTGTAATTTAAGAGCGCTAAATAGAGATGCGATCGACTACAGCCTTCATGAATTGAAACTCTTTAGCATTTTAGTCATGGTTTTCTACCAATCTGCTGGATAACGGGATCAGTAGTGATGCATCTACAACCTTATTTCAAAGCTTGAGCAGTGTAAACTCCTGTCAACTATCCTATATCCAGCATCAGATATTCATGAACTGTGTTTGAAGTGTATAGATTTGATATGTAGCCACCTTTTTCTCTCTCATAGAATATCCCAGAGAAATAATAAGATACAAATAACAATTGAAGATAAGTACAAGGATTTTTCCAGCCAATATAAACAAATTAATGCCAATTTTCCCTGTGCCACCAGTATTATTTTTTTTTTCCTTTTGACTTGGACTATATTTTTGGCTCAGGAAAAAGCTTTTATAGCTTTCTCAGTTTACAGTAAGTTCCCCATACAAGGTCATATTAAAGGTCTATCTTTCCCTATACCCTGTCTCCAACAGTGGATGCTAAAAGAAAGAGGGTAAGAGCTGGCATGAGCTGGCTATACCTTGCTGGCTTCCATCAGGAGCAGATTTAAGGGCTTCTTGAACCAGAGGTTGCAATTGGTGATTGTTTGGTAGCACAATCCCTTTTTTAACCGCTTTACACTTTTGGCTTCCATGGCATACTGTAGCAAGGACACAAGCCTAGGGTAAAATGCCCTAGTCATCCTCTGAGATTTTTTCCAGTCTCTATAGATTGGACATTCATCTATTCTTTCTAAAACAGAAGTGTCTTGTCCCAGCTTGCAACTACAATCTGGTTTCTTATCAGAGACTGAGTGCCTTGAGAATTGAAATGGAGTCTTCAGATCTAGTCAAGTCCAAAACTCTTCACTGTTTCCATCTTCTTTTTGATATTCTCTGTTAACAAATGCTTTTCCATTACATTTTTAATGACAGTGCAGAAATCCTTATATTTCTGCAGTACCATTTACTAGCTTAGCCTCCTCTGCCTGAGCTAGCAATGTATTGACAATATCAACCACTGCAGAGTGAGTGACTGTTGGAATAAGGCTGTCTCCTGACTTCCTTTTTTTCCTGCTGGTCCCAATTGCTCACAGCTACAGATTGAAGAACTGTTTAAACCTTCTCTAGTTATTCTCCACTTTTGAAAAGGGTTTAAACTTTAATGGAGTTTTAATTGTTCCATTCTTTCACTCTGGCTGTTTTCTCAAATTGCTTAACTCTAGGTATGAGGGTACTTCAAGACTGACAAAAACCTGCTGCATTCTGCTTCTGAGTTTTACGTGATCAGCAATATGTAACATTAGCTGCTTTTATGACAAAAAGATCTGTTCCACCTGTCTTGTGACAAACTCACCTCAAAGTACAGTACCTTCCCCTAAGGAAACAGTTTCCTTGACCACAGCATCTCCCAGGCTCCTAAATACAGAAGATGGTATGGGTCCATTTTCTTTGTGTGGGGAGCATGACTAGGAAAAGTCTCACATTTTTCCTTCCCCTGTCTCCCTACACTAACATTGAGTGCAAAATAGAAAATACAGATGGGTGCCGATCTTGAGCTGCCAGAATACAGGGCATATCTCTAGATTTACTGACAACCTTACCACAGCCAACACACACATTCCCGCAAGTGCACACATAGATGACTATCTACGTTTTTGCCAAATCCAGGTTACTGTGAGGAGCTCGATTAAGAAGTGCACAGGTCTCTGTAAGTGCCTGCACTCATAATAAGAAACATAAATCACTTCTCATAGATCAAACATAACAATGGACACTGTTGAACAACTGGGAATGCCTGCAAGACATAAAATACCCATTAGAAATCTGAATATGATTTTGCAGGCTTTATTGACAGCTGTTATAAAATAAGTTCATGCAAAATAGGCTCCAGACGCCAAAACTGAAATAAAACCCAAAATTTTAAACAACTGTTCCACCTGAGATAATCTGTGGGGAACAACATGCCCACATTTTTCCCATTTTTCACTGGTGGTTTTTCGTATGTAGTAATCACTGATGTGACCTCTTGTTCATTTGAAAACCATACATAAATGCTCAGGTCACTTACTATGAATATGATGCAGTGAGGTACAACATCTGGCTGGTAAAAGGAAGTATCTTTCTCACAGACATTTTGGACACTGCTGTTTTTTATCTCAAGCCAGTGGATCTTTAGAAGACATCAGCTTTTGTCAACATTACTTGAACTCAGATTCTTATATAAACACTGCTTGTGTTTATATTTTCATTCTAAAGAATGAAATTCTGGAAACTACAGCAAATACAAATCAGAGTTCAGATTTTAGGAGCAGATGCATTACCAGGAATCAAAAGCCTGACTCCTAGGAAAGAACTTTTTGTCCCCTAACCCAGATTGTTTTCTTGCCCACTGATGGAGGCAAGCGGCATGAGATTCACAGGAGACACAGCCTCAGTAGTCTGAAAAATAAACCTTCACTGTAATTCATTAGTTATTTTTAAAGTTATCCTAATGGATGCTAATTCTACAGCCTTTCTTCTGTGTGAGGGTGATTGTGGTCTTGGATCAAATATAAAGCCTTTGCAAAAATACAATGGTAAGACTCTTACATTGCTGTAATTCACTCTGGTACCATGAGTAGATTTAAGGCAAACGGAGCTCTATAAACAAAATAAAAAGATGGCATTTCAGCAGAAATATGTAAAAAAGATACTGGGTAGAAATACTTCAGAGAAGCAGCCTGCTTAGTTGTAAAATGAGTTTAAATTAGGCTTTAAAAAGGATTGCTAAATCTTGACACATATATGAGCAGCTTATTATCATGCAATTGTGCAGTAGTTGCTTGATCTTGTTACTGATGTGCCACATATGAATAAGTGATTAATTACCACAAAGGCTAAAACAGAGCACAGTGAGAGTACTGTAGCTCACCCTGAAAGAGGGGCTTAAACACGTTTATTGCCCTTTAAGTGCATTTCATTAAGGCCAATTAAGGACTTTCATGTCTTATTAGAAAAATGAAGTAGATTTATGAGGTTTTCGTAGGCTGTAAATGCTGGGGCTAGCAGATACAAAACTGTGCAGAAATATAGTAGTTAGAAGCTAAGAAAATAATGTAAAGATACACACAGGAATAATTTCACTAAGGAACTAGATCACATGAAGGTGATCTCTGTATAGAAGGGGGGAAAAAACCTAAACCCAGTTGTTAAAATTAATAACATTTCCTCTCAGATTTGCTCCCTATAATTTTACAGACAATTTTGCTATCTGTCTCTCTTTAGGGTCTCATTTTCCACTGCACCATATAAAATTCGGGATGACATGAAGCGCTGCCATTTGGGTTGGCCAGAATTTGCTCCCAACACCTTATTGCATACCTGTGAATAAATGTGCAAAGAAGGAGGGAGCAGATTTGTTGACCACCACATAGCACAACTCCCAGCAGGACTCCATACCTTAATAACGCCTAATGTTGCTGATAGAGATTCAGTCAGGGCTCCTTTCTGGGTGTAACTCAGAAAAACATATAAACATTTCCTCTAGTTAAAGTAGATTGGAGAATATGCATAAATTTTTTGCTGAATAAGGCTGAGTATAAGCACACACTTAAAGTTAAGTGTGTGCTTCAGCATTTTGTTGTATAAAGGACTACAAAAGTGAAAGCCCTGACCTATTAGTCCATACTGCTTGCTTAGAGATACATGATTCTGCATTTCCTACATCAAGCCAGGGGTTTCTGGCTGCTTGAGATTTCTCCTATATTCCTCTAAATAATAAATAAATAAATAAATTAAAACAAATCCAGAAAACTAATTATTAGAAATAAAACATTTCTATCTGAATAATCCATACGTATTCAAACTCATAGGGCTCAAGAAATAGAATCATAGAATGGTTAGGGTTGGAAGGGACCTTCAAAGGTCATCTAGTCCAACCCCTCTGCAAGGAGGAGGGACATCTCCAACTTGATCAGGTTGCTCAGAGCCCTGTCCTGTCCAACCTGGCCTTGAACATTTCCAGGGATGGAGCATCCACCACCTCTTTGGGCAACATGTTCCAGTGTTCCACCACCCTTATTGTAAAAAAAAAAAAATTCCTAATATCTAATCTAAATCTACCTCCTTCTATTTTAAAACCATTACCTCTTGTCCTGTGATAACAGGCCCTACTGAAGTGCTTAAATGAAACATGAAAGCTGACCTTCTTCTCTTCAATCAAGCCATTCTCCAGGTAGCAAGAAGGAAAAGAAAGGAATGGAGTAAAAAACCTCAGCAGCATGCTCTGAGGACAAAGGCAAACTTTACTTTTACTCTGCAGAGTCCTGGAGGTTTGCATCATAGCCTTCATCTTATCTGAGTGTAATTTGGTCTATAGAATTTCCTTGCTTTCTTTACTTTAAAAGAATACTTTCATGGGAGGTTATAGAGTATGTATCATTATCCTTGGGGACTGTGTCTGTTTCAGCATCATCCAAGTTTCTAGGTCCCACACATACGGTATCTGGGCAGCTTTTTTACATATTATATGTATTTATGAATTTTAAAAAATATGCATTATTTACTCAGTGGACTGGAAGAGCACTGTCAAGTGGGGGAATATGTATTTATAAATGTTTTTAAAATGCACATTATTTACCCCACAGACCAAACAGTTGCAGTCTACCATGTATAGTCTTAGCCACCTAATTAAAAAATCTTATGAAACTTCTTTGAAAAGCACTTGCTGTACATATGCAGCAGCAACTTTTGGAGCTTTATTATCTCAGCTCTTTTTTTTTTTTTTTTTTTTCAAAATACA